>PVIR01015880.1:0-37520 GCA_004026965.1 Petromus typicus
TTGTTGTTGTTGTTGTTGTTGTTGTTGTTGTTGTTGTTGTTGTTTTGAGACAGGGTCTCACTTTATGGTTCAGGCTGGCCCTGAGCTCAGCCTCAAACTCACATCACAGCAATCTTCCTGTCTCTGCCTCCCGAGTGCTGGGATTACAGGTGTGAGCCACCACACCCAGCACTGGGGTATCTGGTGCTGATTCCTGCTGGGCATGAGTCTCTACGCACAGTATTTTTATGTGGTTATACTGGGGATTGAACCCCGGCCCTTGTGCTTGCAAGACAGACGCCTGAATCAGTGAGTCAAATCCCCGGCCCCTGACTTTATTTCCTTGAAGCTACATGTTTGCCTGTAGGCTATGAAATGTGCAAGTAGTCCTGGTCAATATATCTATGAGCTCTATTGTATATTATTCATATATTAATGTCTTCACATTATATTCATGCAGCAAATTGTGTCTGTTTTGTACTATATATTGAGACAGTTGGAGACAAAAGATTGAACCCAACAAAGATAGCTGCTTCTTTTGTGTGGAGTGTGCCAATGAGCAGGGCACACACAGGAAAGCAGACAATGATAATGTTGTTCGTTGCATCTGGTATATAAATAAACCAAATACAGAATGCTGAAGTGCTCTTGGGAAGCATAGTAAACTAGGATTTTGAGGTACTAAAACCTAAGCTAGAAGTCTGTGTGAGAGGCAATAACTAAAACTAGAAAACTGAGAAAGGGAAAAAGGACATTATATTTGAAGCCTACAATGTTTAAGCCTTAAAATGTAAGTGCCAGAGATAATTTACAATGTTTTCAAATGCCTAAAATGAGGCTTACTTCAGTAGGAAAGAAATAATCAAGGAACTGAGATTTGAGCAGGAGATGCTTCCTCACATATACAGCTTGAGTGACTCAGAAGAGTGGTAGGACTCAAGACGTTAGAATGCTAAAAAATGTGGGCAGTTTTCAATGGGTGGAATACAGGAGTGAAGGATGCTGGGAGAACCCTGAGAGGAAGAAGTGGCTGGGAGCTATTAAGGGAGGATTTTTCACAAGAGGGTGATGATTACTAATGCTCAGTAAGTGGATGGGAATAATCAGGAAAGCACACATCACCTCTCCTCGTGGAAAACCAAAGCAGCCTTCCTTCAGTGCATCAGATTTGCCCGCAAATGGGACAGAAAACCCCATTTGAAAGAAAGCATTATGTGAGGTGATGCTTTGTTAGTGAAGGGGCTCCATTCATGAAATAATTGAAGAAGATCAGAATGGAAATTTAGATAGGGGACAGAAATCAGAGAGCAAAATGGGGATGAGAAATTGAAAGAACACACACACACACCCATAGACAGTGGAAGGGCTGTCTAAAGGGGTTCTCTGAGATACCCATGTAAGAGCAGAACATGATATATTTTTAAAAACTAGTTCAGTTGTCCCCTGGGAGATTTTCATTTGGGTGCTAGTAAGTCTATCAGAGGTTGTTGTAATCTAGGTAAGTGGGTCTGCAGTGGTACTGGTTCCTAGTACTTTCCACACTGGTTGGAGACAGTAGTAGCTTCTGGTATTTGGAGACTTGGGCATTTTCCACTTTACTAAGTGACTTCCTACATTCATTATAGACCACAAGAATATGCAGAAGGATTAATATTTATAAAAGGTAGCTTATCATTTGCAGTCAGAGTATTATTTTATTTTAAACATTTTTTCTATCTAGTGCTAGTTATTTGACCAGTTTCATAACAACGTGGGTGTTCTGAGTTTTCCTTTGAGAATTTCATTTCTTAGAAGTGACCATTGACTTAAACACTACTGCTTCCTGAAATGCTCTGAAATGCTATTTCTGGAATTCAAGCATTATTCCAGTTCACCCTGATGCCCATTTTAGCAATAAAATCAAGATTGGAATTGAATACTAGGAGGACAAATTCTATTTGTAGAAAATCTCCTTTGGTAAATTGGGTCATGACTGTGACCATGGTGAAATAAGAGAAAAGCAAGTCCATATGGTTTTCAGCCTGTCTGAATAATAGAACATATTATTTTTATGTTTTAACTTATAGCATTTAAAACTGTTTGATAGAACTATATGATTGTGATCAGGACTAAATATCTAGATATAGTATTTATGGGAGCTCCATTGTTTGATTCTGGTCTCTTTCGTGATCCTGTTAGGGCCGTTTTAACATTTCTTTACCCCATGCTGTCTGAAGTAGCATCTGTGCCTGCAGTTCAGCAACTATAAAGTGTACTTTGCCTTTGCAAGGAGCATTAATTATGCTCCACAGCAATTTCAGCAGAGAGGGTTATATTTTTTTAAATAAATTTGAAGATTAATTGATTTCTAGAAGGTTATTATAGTAAACACCAGAACACACATTTTCCTATTATGATTTATACCTTTTGGAATGTTCTGTCCAACATCTGCTGAAAAACTAAGATGAGAACTAATAACTTTAAGTTATTTCTGTGAAACTTCACTATGTCAAAGACATCATTTGCTGTTGGCAAAAAATAATGAATGGATGCTTGTTAGGATTAAAGTTTATGAACCAATATATGGTCTTTAAGATGATTATTAGGATAAGTCTAGAACAACTTAGAGGTATTTACAATTTATTTGGAGAAAAGAAAAATACAAAGATATATCCACATGAAAGATAGTACTACAAAATATGTGCCTTCATGTGGCTAAGAAATGGAAAGTAATCTGAAAATAATTTGATTTCTTGGAATAATAATACTGTGATTATTTTTCTCTCAATTTGATTTCTATTGATGAAAATGCATGTTTATGTCCTGAATGGATTACATTAATGATTTATTCGTGATTTATTTGTAGTTGCATTTGGGAAAGTAGCTACTGAGACTTAGTACTGTCCATGACAGCCATTGTTTGGGGGCCTGGGAGTGCACTGTGAAACAAATAAAAATAAAATCCACAATATTTTGTTGTTCAAATGCAATACAATGCCAAGTTTTAGCTATGGTGTGGTGAGGGGAATACTTGAGATCTTTTTGTTTTTGTTTTTTATAATTCTCCAAAATTTTATGTTGCTATTCTTTTATTAGTGACCAATTCCCATAAGTCTCCAGTGGAAACCAAAACACAGAATCAGTTTCACTGAGATAAGGAAGAACACCACCTTTAAATTTACTGGTATTTCAGAAAGGTGAAGTAAAGAAGGGTTATTTATAGAGTTTTAGATCTGGGTCTGCTAAATGGAAAAAGTGGCTACAACTATGAAGAATTTAGGACCTAGTAGCTTTGGAGTAATGGTTTCTTAAAGCAGAATGAGGCTCTTAAAGAGTAAGTCTTGATGATCAAACTGTAAGACATTTTAGACAGTTTACAGTCTCATTTATTGGGAGCAAGCATTTCTTGGAGCAAGTGCCTAAATTATTTTTGCCTAGTCCCTTGACTTCTTGTTGCTGAAGCAGACACTGAAACCGACCCAAAACTGTTTAGCACTGGGACTGGAAAGTATTGAAGTTACAGTTCTTATTTTCTTGGGAGTGTGGCTGGGTTTGGCGCTCATTTAGCCATGGAGGAAAGTGCTTTGTTCTCTCATTTTTTAATTATTTTTAGTTGAAATTTTTATTGGTACATTACATATACATATCATGATTGCACTCCATAATGGGAATTTGTACCAGTATAAGACACAACTTAATTCTCATTTTTTTCCTATAGCCCTACCCACCCTACCACCCCCCCATATACATAAAATTTGTTTCCTTTCTTTTTTGTTATAATCTCATTATTTTTCCCCCTTCACCCTATTTCACTTGAGTATTTCCTATTTCACAATATATCACATACAATTCTAGAACTCATTTACATCTTTTTAAAATAAAAATTTAAAAACAAAGCTACACCCTAGGAAATTCAGGAAACAAAGTTCTTGGAATCATTACAGGGATGAGAACTCAGGGAGACAAGGTCCTGGGCTGGGGGCTGGTTGGTCCACTCAGCACTTAATAGTGTTTTGGAGGGATCTCAAAATGTGTAGAAGAGAGTGCAGTGTGCTATGAGGACAGATGCAGAGCCGTAGAGTACCTTCTGCTCACAGTCCTGGCCGTTAGAATGAGGCTCTCAAACTTCACGGTAGTCAGGCTGAAGTCCCAGGCTGAACTAGCCTGACTGGGCAGCTCAGATCCACAGCATCACATGTGCCACTGTCAAGTGGAAAGGTCAGTGGGATGGTCACATGCCAGCGCGACCGGGGCCGCATGTGCACATGTGGTGAGTAGAGAGTTTAAAGTAGACTGACTCAGCTTCCTGTGTGCTCATTGCCTTTGCTGGATCATGCCCAGGACTGGCTTCTCAAACTCCCTGCCCATTCTATGTCCTCTCTGTATTCTTTCCCTGAGATCCTTTTCTTATCTCTGTTCATCATTGATTTCTGTTGTCTGCAACTCAGAACCCTGGCTCTTGCATTTATTGTGAAACCTTATCATTCTAGACATCAAGGGACAGGAAGTACCCTGACTTCTCTAGAATTAAACTGTAAAAACAGTATTCAATTTAGTAGGCAGAAACCAAGGTGAAAAACTGATTTTCATTTCAAATGCCTTCTTTCTACATAAAAGAGTAACAGAAAGAAAGTACAAAGAAGAGTCTCTTGAGAGGTCCCTGGCTAAGTTCATGAAGCTTTTAATAAGGAGATAAGGACAGGGATTCGTTGTAATAATTCCCTTTTCACTATTCAAGCTGGTTGGCTTTCAATGAACTCCTAATGAGAGTGGTTTGCACTACAGTTAATTAAGTGCATGAAATTAGAAACTGCATGTCTTTACCCTCTGGAGAACCTTCTTCTTCTATAAGTATTATTTTCTTTTAACTTTTCTTGCTTGGTCCCCACTCCTCCATTCTTTCTCACTTTCTTTTAGAAGTTGTCCATGAAGGAAAATGAACCTAATTGCTATTAGTCTGCTAAAAATGGAATTCCTTTGGTTATTCAAGAACACCTTTGTCTTAACTCTTTTTAATAATATGTTAATCAGAGACATTTCTGATATAAACATCTGGAATACAGTTGTGAGGAGAAAGATGAGAAACTGATTAAACTGGCCAGGGTGGTGGATATCTATAATCCTAGATACTGTGGAGCCTGAAGCAGGAAGACTGCAAATTTGGGATCAGCCTGGGTAAGTTAGTGACTTAGTGAGATCCTGTCTCAAAATTTAAAAAAACAAAAAACAAAACAACAGCAACCAAAACACATGGCTGGAGATGTAGCTTAGAGATAAGAGTACTTGCTTAGCATGCATAAGTTTCAGTATCCAGTACCATCAAAAAAACTCACAACAACAAACCCTAAACAAAAAAAACTTATTTTTTTTCTTATAGATGTCCTTATCTTTTAGCAATCATGTCTTTGTGTTACAGTGCTTGAGTAAGAGTACATATGAATGTCAGATAGTTGAGAGGGACTATTTCAAGGTCAGGTCATTTCAAAAGTTTGAGCAAAACTGAATCACTTTGCCTCTTGGAAATTTTTTCCCCTTTGTATATTCAGTTTTAATTACATCAGCTTTCTTCCCTCAATTATAATCCTATACTTCTGAATTTATTTGCTTCTTCAGAAATACCTATTCATCATGAAATCTTTTTAGTGAGATGGAAGGAATTTAAGAATTCCATTTTCTATGAAATATAAATTATTTCAAGTAACTTGTTGGTATGTTAATCTGTTAAATGATGATATTGTAGAGAGAAATGAATGTATATTAGAACTTATAGATTCCTCAGAATGATGATTGCAGATGCAATTTTATTTCTTATAGCTTAGAAAAACAAGTGTAAATGAGTTCTAGAATATATAGTAGATATGGCAAAATAGAAAATATTTAAAAGGAAATGGGATGTAGGAGTAAGTGAAAAGGGAAAAATAATGTGATTATAATAAAAAAGGAAACAAAGCTTATGTATATAGTGGGCAGAAGGTTTTAGGGTGGGTAGGGGAATGGGAAAAATGAGAATTAAGTTGTGTCCTATACTGGTACAAATTCTCAATGTTGAATGCAATCATGATGTGTATATATAACATACCAATAAAGATTGGAATTTTTAAAAAAAGAAAAATAAGTGTAGCTTAACAAAAAAAATGCCACTAGAATAGTTTAGAAAAAGAATGTATAAGCAGTAGGAACACTGAGAAAGCTACATATGAATGTACATGTATGCTCTCTTCCCCAAATAAGCATAATACTATTTCTCTTTTGTGCATTGTCTTTAAGCTCTGTCTCTGATTATTAAAGTCGAAGGATGAAAAATATGACATGACCATGGACCAAACCTTATACTAAACACTGGATATGTCTTACTGTGTTTGATCCTCAAGATGACATTGAGTAGTTACTACAATTGTCTTCTCTTTAAAGATTAGAAAACTATAGAAGGTAAATAATTTCCCTGGTGTCACAGACTGTATACAAACCAACATCGGAAAATCCTTGAAAAGCCCTTAACTTAGATACATCAGAATGCCCATTTTTAAATTTTACTACACTTTTGTATTCTACCTCAATTTCCATAACTGGCAATGATAATAAAACTTTCATGTGATTCTATTCTCCCTTGTCAAATATCTGAAGATTTTGTGATTTCTGAGGTTGCCCATTAGTTCTAAGGAAGTTCCTAGTGACATCTGTAATTACCTGAATGGGTAGCCTGGGTTGAATATTGTTAGGGCAAGTTCATGCTTACCTGGTAGGAAGGAGAATGAACATGACCAGGAATCCTGAATCTTTGAGGTCCAGGAAAACTGCGGGTCAGGTCTCCATAAAGCTCCCCACACCTAGAGTCGAGTTGACCAATTAGAATGTTGTACTTTCAGAATCAGATGGTATTTACTCAGCTGAGTTTAAAAAGTTAATGTACCTTTAGCAAACAAATAAAACTTTGCCAGAAATGGTTAAACATGCTGAAGATCTGTCTGAACACTGTTCATCTAAAGCCAGTTAGATTTCACTGTTGTACATGTCCCTGCTAACAAAACGTCTTGCTCACTTCCTCTCATTAGTTGTCATACGACTCCGACCTCTGTTATTAAACTGCCACAGACTACTGCTCTAATAGTTTAAAAACAATTATTTTTAGAAAAATAATTTTGTACAGCATCAGTTAGAGTCAGTTAATTCATAGGAGAAATGAAATCAAATGGCATTTTCAGAAAATAAAATTGACATCAATTGAATCACTCATTTTTTAAATTTAAAGGGCATTTTTACCCAGGAAAATGAATGACTACGTCAGTTGGCAATTATCACAACAACAAGATAAAGTTGTCTTTGGGTGGTTTCTAAATCCCATTTAAATTAGTCCCACAGCAGCTTTTGGTAAGTGCAAGCAAGGAAAAGATTACTTGGAGTAACATAGACTCAATACCTGAGAAAGAAATATGCTGGCTGCAAAATTTTAAGTGTCGGTGTTAGTAAACACTTCTGAAAAAGAATTATAAGGAGCCACATATTTTTGCTCCTGGAGTTTATCTGCCTGCTAAAGGAAAGTGCTAATCTACTTTCCTGGGATGTGTCATGGAGTAAAGATGTAAGCTGAGATTAGAGGCTTTAGGGGGGGAAAGTCACGTGATGTTTCTGAGTAGACAGACCTCCTCACTTGAGTAGGATCAAAGAGCCTGTAAGGTAACAGGGTTAAACCTGGAATGGTGGAGCTCTATCACTGTTGTCATTATTCTCAGACACAACCTAGAGCAGGGGTTGGTATACTAGAGCCTGCTGGGCACATGCTTCCTGCGTCTGCCTTAGAACATGTTATACTGCTGCAGAGAATCAAAAATGTTTGTCTACACGGAGCTCAGATATGACCTTGGAACCAAAATAATAAGAACTTATCTCATGAGCTCAGTCCTATTAGTTGATCTGGGGAGTTTGAAACTTCAGAGGTATTGTCAAAGCTAAAGAAAATCCAGTGCACAGGATAAATGACCCTCCCTGCAAATAGAACTGTTTCTTTCATCTAAACAGTAGGAAGACAGTGTTATATTTTTAATAAAGTCCACATTGAATTAGATTGAAACTTCATCTAATCATGGATTATATATCACTAATGAAAAAAAATAACATAAAAGTACCAAATGGAGAATTTTCAGCATGCATTTTCACAGCAGAGCTTGCTATACATGGTGGAGTCTCCTCATTTTCATTTCAAGGTTAAATGAGAATAGGCAATCTGCTTCAGAAACCAGTCAGTCCTTATGTTCAGCTGCTGCCTTGCTTTGGGTATAACCTGTGATGTTTCAAGAAGAATTAGCTTTGTTAGACTCTAGGACAGCAAAGCAAGGAATGAATGTTATGAGAGTGGCCAAGTGCGAGAGGAGATACAGGGGGAATGGTTATTCATTCATATTTCAAATCTGGAAAATACTCTTGGTCAAAATCTTTAAGTCCAAGGGGTAAAGTTTTGTGAAAATTAGGTTATTTTACAAAAGAAAATTGGATCTGATTTTCATCAATCTGAAATTTTTGGCCACATAGAGAATGAGAATATACTCTTGATATCCAGAGTGCAATTCAGAAAGGCCTTTGATAGACTACCTCAAGGGCAATGAGTTAATTCATAGGAGAAATGAAATCAAACGGCATTTTCAAAAGCTAAAATTGGCAACAATTGAATACAGTTAGTTTATTTGTTCATTTGTTAATGGTGATATTGTGGAAGGAAGTGAATGCATATTAGAACCTCCAGATTCCTCAGAATGACGAATGCAGATATAGGAGAAAAAAATATGCATTCACAGTTGTGTCAGGAAAACACTTCCTCCTATTCTTAAATGTTTTTTCTCTCTCACTGGGAAAACTAAGTTTGATTCTAACTCATTCTATAACATCTCAACATTTTTCATCCGCAGAGGCTCTTCATATTCACAGTTCTTCTTCTTTCCAGACTTCAGCACTGTTAGATATTAGTCTAGACTGTTAGAAGTCTAGACGTCTAGACTTCTAGGACAGGTAGATGCAGGTTTGTCAGGAAAGGGTAGTTAAATTTTGAGCCTAAAGCCAGTTTAGTTACAGTATTCTCTTTTAGAATGAAAATGCAGCTTGTCAGGCATAAATGAATATTTAAAATGAGAAGAATCTCAGCACATAAAAAATTTAAACTGACATATATCACAATTTCAAAACTATTAAAAATCACATTTTATCAGCCGCATAACATAATTCTATAATACTCCCCCTACATTGTGGCTGCATATCTTCTGATTTTCCTTTTTAAAATGACTCTCAAATTGTAAATTTTTTCTGTAGAGACATTTAAAAGATATTTCATGATTTTCTCTAGAATGATACAATATTTAAAGATGATTAATAGTTTAGGAAAACTTGGTGATATGTGCATTGTTAAAATTCTCAAATTTTGAATAATCTTTTGTATTTGTCATATAAACTGCAGAACTGCAGGACGTTGTGTGTGTGTGTGTGTGTGTGTGTGTGTGTGTGTAATGATTAATCACATGGACTCTTAATCTTTAACCAGTTTGTCACTGAAGTTCTCATTTTTGTTTCATAATGCAAATTTTATAGCCTTTTCCTTAGTGTCAGTATTTCATGTCAAATCCAGAAAAAATTAAACACTTTCTCAATGTTACTTTGATCCAGTCCCCCTCATTCATTTAATTGTCAAGCAATCCAAGAGCCAGTTCATCAAATTGGTTTGAAGTATATCATTCTCTTAATGAATTATCACTTTGGAGATGATCTGAAAAAATTGCTCCAATTTGCTGCTTAGTATCTGAATAATATCTATTGATTTAATCATTTGTCATTGTTGTAATTTTTCAGATCCCAATAATTGTACTTGAAATTTTATCTTAGTCATTTATTTGATTTTGAATTCTTTAACAAAATAATTTAAAGATAAAAAGTGACATCATTCATATATATTTAGGACAGGAGTAAGTAATTTCTCCCTGAAACATTCAAAGCATTTTTCTAACATCTTTGCTTTTATTACAATATTTTTTTATTTTATTTTTGCAAATTTTACCAGAGTATATAATGAGATAGACACATTGCCAGGACCCCAGCCCAGACTCTGGTGCAGGTGCACACAAACTGCAAGCCTTGAAGCACAAGCTTCTCCGCCCTAACACACACTGCTCCTCCGCCCCTAACTATGCCCACAGATGCACTCAGGCACCCACAACTCATCTGTTAATTTTGTAACCCTTTTCTGTTCTGTTTGTCTCCATAGCATAGATCACCACTTAACGTATTGTGTAGTTTACTGATTTGTTTTGTTTATTTTCCATCTCTCTACACTAGAATTCAAGCTTCACAGAGGTAGGTTTATCAGTGTCTAGGGCTGCCATTTAACCACAAGTGAGGTGGCTTGAAATAGCAGAAATTAATTCTCTCTGAATTCAGGATCAGAAGTCAAGGTGTGAGAAGGCCTGGTTCCCACAGGAAGCTCCAAGGGATAATTGGTTCTGGCCTCTCAGCTTCCGGGGGCTGCTGACAATCCTTGGCATTCCTTGGCCCGGGGCTCCACTCCTTTTTTGCACCCCTTCTTCTCTCTGTGCTCCTGTGTTTTCCCTTTTCTGTCTCTTTAAAGGACATTCTTTTTTTATTTTTTTGTTCAATTTTTTATTGATACATTATATATACAAATCAGACTCTTGAAGACATTGGCTTAGGGAAAGACCTCCTGAATAAAGGATATTATTAAGCAGAGCCTGAGAGGGTAGTAGTACTTGACTGTAATCTGAGAACTAGTGAGACTGAAGCAGCAGCATTTCCAATTTGAGCCAATCTGGATTATAGCAAAACTGTCTTGAAATTCTCCTTCACATCCCAAAATGGTATTTTTAAATTTTCACTAAGCCATTCCCTATCTTAATTCAAGAACATTACCTTAAGTATGCCTATAAGGATCTTTATAACAACTCAGTCTACATTCTTGTTCAGGTGAACTTACCCTCTGCAGGCACCTGTTCGACTCCTTACAGAGGAACCAGTCCACCTGTCATGTACCTTGCTGTATCTCTAGCACTTGGTCCATGGTTGAGAACAGTGGGGTGAACCTGTGACATGCATGTTGTTTGTTTTAAAGGTAATATTCAAATTTAATTGCAGTGTAGCTCTTCATGATAAATAAGTGGGTTTTGGGCACTTATCTTTAAAAGATTTGCCATTGTGGACCTAGAATTTAAGTATCTGTGGTGCTGAAGCAAGGACATCACCTTCAGGTGTAAAATGTGCTTAGAAACATTTGTTGAGTGAATACATCAAAGGCCTACAATTCTCCAGGCAGTGAATTAGGTATTTAGCACTATGAAATTTAACTCTTCCTTAAAAATCATTTCTTTTCCATTCAACTATATGAACTTTAAGCATAAAAAATTCTATCTTTTCTGGTATTGTTACATTTTGAATTCCTTAAAGTAATCCTGTGTATATAGCTGGCAGTACAGATACAATAAACATTCGAATAGCCAGGAGAGTCCTTTGGAGTCACTGCTGACTGGCCTGTCTTCCCATGCCAGAATTCTGTTCTTCCTTCTCTCCTTGATAGTTTATCTTTTTAGAAGATGAGCTCTTGCTCAAAGTGAGAGACAAGAGATGTTTTCATTGTTCAAAAGCTCTATTTACTGAATGTGTGAATGTCTGAAAGAAATATGAAATACATAAAATCATATATAAAAATTGCATGTCAAGATTTAATGAAGTTTGTCATAAAGATAATCATAAGATTCAAGTAGGCTGTTTATTAAATTCATGCTTTCTACTATTTGTATGCTAAAAACTTATATTTCCAGTATGTAAAATCAAAAGTCAGCAAAGAAAAAAGAGATCTGAGCCTATTACAAATAATTCATCCTTTTCCTGTATGAATATGTTCTAGAAATGCCAAAGGCTCTAACTTGTCTATTTAAATTCACACCATTACAAGAATTAAGTTGTGTCTTATACTGGTACAAATCCCCATTATGGAGTGCAATCATGATGTGTATATTTAATGTACCAATAAAGATTTTAAAAAAAATTCACACCATTACATGCACTCCCCCATGCTGCCTGTTTCCTCCATGATCTCTGTAAATCAGGGACAGTATCTGGCATATCCACTGTGAATTTATACAGAACAGAGAGAATGACCACCCTCTTGGTGTTACATTATAGTCACTGACCATTTAATATCTTAATCAGGAAATGAATGCAAAGTCTGGAAACATGCTTAAGGTGATATTTTCAGATATTCAGAAAAATGTCTAGTGCAGATATTTTCACCAAAAATTTCAGCATCACTGTCTAGAAGAAAATCTCTCTGGATAAAAATGAAAGGCACACAATATTTTAAGTCTGCTGCCCTAATTTCTCTGCTTTATAATTTATTAGAATTGAGTAAAAGCCAAATGCAATTAAACTGTCACTATCCTCAATTTTTATAGATTTTACCAGTACTCTGAAATAGATATGGACATGTGTACTTCTTATATTCTTTTTTGTTATACTATCAGAAATTCCTTCCAGTCTTGCAACTCCAGCTAGTGAGGAAGAGTTTTGGGTATCACATAGGGCATTTCAAATAAAAATAAATCTCAGTCTGGAAAGGTTAACTCTATCCTTAGTCTTTAAATATATTCACATACACATATGCACACACTGACATGTTGTCACCACTTTGATAGCAGAAAAATTCATCTTTGTATAAAAGCAAAAATACATAAAAGTGTCTTTCCATTACTGTCATGGAAAAATCTCACATATGAAATAGTTCCTTCATATATTGATAGTCAGTACTCTCAAAAAAGTTTCAAGAAAAAAAGGAACTTGTTATAAACTGACTACTATTTACCAGGGTCATTTTTTCAGCAAAAGAAATATTTTTTATTCTTTGTCACCTCAAAGAAAAAAGATTTCTATAAATCAGTTCCAGACTTGTTTTAATTCCTGAAGTGTGTGTGTGTATAGTAAATAACATCCATATAATAAGCATTCACATATATATTGCTCATGTAAATTGTATCTTATTTTCATAAGAAGGATTCAGAACATTCAAATAGACTTTTGATAAATGAAAATTTTCATACTCTTTTCTGATTTTTCTCTATATCTTATAAATTTTATTAGTTTGGACAGAGAAATTGAATGAGTTGGGTGAATTTTATTGCTCATCAGTTCCACTTAGATTACAGAAGAGAAAAACAAGCTATAATATTTGTAATGGGAATATAAGAATTTTTTTAAATATTAAAAATAAGCATATATTTTAAAAGAAATTACCACAAGTTTAACACAGTTTAAAAAGACTAACGGTGTTTGCTTTTATTCTGAAAGTGTGCCCATTTTGTCATTCAGACACATAGAGATATTTGTGATTCTCCTATAATTTTAGCTTCATAGATAGAGTTGGTATAGTTGGTGTCTATTATTCATAAGCACACGTGGACCTCTCTGCCTTCAGTTCAGTGGAGAATGCACATACTATTTTTTTTTTTCATTATGATTACTTTAATTTCATTGAGAGATTTCTCAACACATATATCTACACTGATGCTTTGGCTGGAGTTGCACAAAAGCAACATCAAGTCACTAATACTGAAAAGACAGACACTAGCAGAAGTAGCTAGAAAACTGAGTTTCTTGCAAAGAAGGGTAAGGGAGCAGGAGTTGTCTCTAAATCGTCAAGAGCAGAGGATTGTCTTGCATGCTGGAAGTTGTTTAATATTTGGAAAAAGAGCCCAGTGGTTGCTTGGGCCTACTCAGAACTTCTTCTTGAAGTCAGCATTCTACTGAGGTGATTACTTGCTTGCTGTCTAGACACCTGACCCATTCACTTAGGTTTTTAAATTCTTACTTTTGCACTATTTTCTGATTCAGGATCTGGTCAATTACCTTTGTACCTGGGGTGGTTAAACTTAATTATATCAACAAGATTGGATTGCGAGCCTCCTACAGGTTAGTAAAGCACACTTCAGGGCATGTCTGGGTGGGCCATGCAGGTGTGACCTTGGGTATTGCGTGTGGTCCCTGCCCCTCCCTCCCCAGCACTTTTCCCCTGCTCACTTTGAAGGCTACAAGGAACTCTGGAGCCTTGGCCTACATCTCTTCTTCTGTGGTGTTTTTGCCTTGGAGCCCATAAGCCTGGGAGCCAGATGAAACCTCTTTTCCTGTAAGTTGTGAGTGTCTGAGATTATGTTCTGGCAAGGAGGTCAGGCATGGTGTTCCATACATGTGATCCCAGAACTCAGGAGGCAGAGGCAGGAGGATTGCTGTGAGTATGAGGCAGCCTGTGCTACACAGCAAATTCTAGGCCAGCCTAAACTACAAAGTGAGACCTTGTCTCAAAAAACAAAATGAACAAACAAAAAGCAATGAGAAAGCTTATTTAATATACTTCTTTTGTCTGTGAGGGCAAGAAAGTTGATAGCTCACGTATGAGTTGAACCTCTAGAAAGAGTGTTAGGTACTGTGTCAGTGAAGAAGTGAAGTATCTCTTCAGTGAAACCCATGGGAGACTTCTCTGGGAGCAGGATGCAAAGCCATTCAAATGTTTCTTTTAATAAGTAGTAGCTGCTGTGCTGAAAAATGTATTGTTTTTATTTGGTAGTAATTTCCCTTTGGAGAAGGAAATCTGGATGCATCATTGACATATACCAGCTCCCAAGATCAATCTAGTCATTACATATTGCAAAAGTGTACTAATAAAAAAATTTTTAAACTTAAAAAAAACCCAAAGGCAGGAGAAAAGGATGGAATAAAGAAAGGATTAGCCCTGTAATTGGAACGAAATGGCTGGCATTTCAAAGAGACAAGTCGTGTATCATTTGCCTTCTGCTACAGAGAGGCAGTCTTCACCACTGGCTCTTACTGTGGCTAAAATGACTGCGATCAGAATATTAAACAGGAAATCCCTCCCAGCTATCCTGGATGGAATCCTCAGTCTTGGACAGAAAGGAGCTGAGTAATCCCCAAGTGCCTTGGAAGCTGGAAGCTTGAGTAGGTTCGGCCTGATTTGTGGGCTCTGCTCCGGGATTCCCTCCCTATTTTGAGCAGAGGAAGAGACTTGGACGGGACAATGTGTTCCTGGGAGTTGGCAGCCACTCACTGAACAGAATTACTGATTTGCCTCTCCGGCTCCACATGCCAATTGAATTGCCAAGCAGACACCGCCTGGGGGAAATGCTTACTAAAGTCAAAGTGATCACTAGTCAGATGGGTTTGTTATTTATCAGTGTTGACTATCACTATATACAATGCTTTAATTTTTAAAATATTATGTGCATATGACAAAAAATTCAAACAATAAGCATATGTATTAGCATGCAACTCAGTCCCATGCCAGGTTCTTAGTTTCAAAGTCCTTTCCCTAAGACACAACCACCATTACTAATTTCTAATTACTACTGTAAAGTTATAAAGTCTGTACAAACATAAATATATACAGCCACTTTCACTTATTAAATGTACTGATGAATTTATAGTAGGCAAATAAAATCATTTAAATTATAATAACTGCAATCACTTTAATACATATTCTTACTCCTATATATCTGCTTTGTCTTAAACATTAACAATTATAAATTTTATGCCAGTCTAGTAAAAAGAAAAATCTATATTTTTGTTGGAATCTCAGAAATCAGTTATTTTTTCATTGTTTTAAAAAAACTTATTCATGTTAGATATATTCATTTGAGATTTGGAAAATTTAGAAAAGTATAAGGAAAAACTTGAAATTGAGGAAAACACTCAAATCTATTATTAACATGGTATATTCATTAGGTTATTTACATTTATATATTGTGTATATATACTCATTTTAAAATTTAATAATATTTTGACTATCTCCACATGACATATTACTTTTCATTTAATATTTCTATTGAATATTCTTTGTTTGTTTGTTTTTGAGACAGGGTCTCACTTTTGTGGTTCAGGCTGGCCCTGAGCTCAGCCTTAAACTCGTATCACAGCAATCCTCCTGTCTCTGCCCCCTGAGTGCTGGAATTATAGGTGTGAGCCACCACGCCCGGCACTGTGGTATGTGGTACTGATTGCTGCTGGGGTGAGTCTCCATGCCCAGTATGGTATGTGGTTTCTGGGGATCGAACCCGAGCCCTTGCACTTGCAAGACAGGTGCTGGAACCACTGAGCTAAATCCCTGGCCCCTCTATTGAATATTCTTAACATGTTATGTTCATAAAAATTCCTCTAGGATTTTTTACTATTTTAAATTAACTACTTGACAAAATTCTTAAATTATGTAATTATTTTACAGATCTGTGATTTTTCCATAAAGAAAAATTCCAAAAAGATGGCATACTGTGTTGAAAGATATATTCTTATAATTTTAAGCAAGAATAGTGTATTTCCAAAAGCAATTTTAGATATATTATATAATTCCTAATTTAAAAAAAGCTTTGATTAAACTTTTTTTTTTTTTTTTTTTTGAGGTATGGTTTCACTTTTGTAGTTCAAGCAGGCCCGGAGCTCAGCCTTCAACTCACAGCAATCCTCCTGCCTCTGCCTCCCAAGTGCTGGGATTCCAGGTGTGAGACACCACACCCGGCATGGTGGTATGTGGTTCTGATTGCTGGTGGGCATGAGTCTTTATGCCTGGCATTGTTGTATGTAGTCACACTTGCAAGGCAGGGAACCACTAAGCTAAATCCCCAGCCATAAACAAGTATTTTTCTGCACTTACAGTAGCCCAGGTATTTTCCTATCCTTCAATTATGTTAATGAACTTACTTGAAGCAAGTATATAATATTCAAACCAAAGCAAAGGGAACTGGGGTGCATATTTGCTTGGTATCAAAGTAATATTTTGAGGAGAAGGAGGACACTTTTGAGGCAGAGCCATTTTGGAGGTTGGCCTTTGGGAATGCAAATAAATTCTTATTCAATATGCTGGTGCCACAGTCTTGGTTAAAGTGTCTTCAGATCTGCCATCTCCAGTAATGACAGCCATTCTGATGTATTAATATTTTCTACTTTTTCCTTCATTACCCTTGGGTCTGAATCTTCCACCTGCACACACACTTCCAAGCTGACTGCTGCTCAAATAACTGCCAAAATATTAGTTCAGTAATCTTCAGCAGGAAATGGGCTTTATGTGTTACAATAATTTGGAGGATAGTATCTTTTCTTTATAACTGTCTAGATTTACTCAAATCTGGCGCCGTAAATCTTATCAGCACATTTCTTGCTCTTCTTTACTTTAAATAAGAAATATTAAAGTATGGAATGAAGCTTTGGTAAGATCTACATTTAGTATACTGCTGAGCAACTCTCTCCTTCACTAAGGCTAGCTACTAATTCCTTCAGTTTGCAAAGTATTAAGTGTTTGGCTAAAGCAGGTAAGGAAGAATGTCTACCTTTTCTGTTGTCATGTATATGTGTATTTTATTTATTTCTGGTAATACCAAGGATCAAATTCAGGCCTTTGTGCTTGCAAGGTAGGTGTGATACCACTGAACTGAATCATCAGCTAAATGTATTTCATAATATCACAAATTCATTGCAATTTATAGTACTATGAACAATATAAATGATCTGATGTGCACCTGCCCTGCTAGGCTTTTGTAATACCTTGCCAAGAATAGATTGAGAACTGTGAAATGATGATAGTGCATGGATATTTCCAAGCTGACTAAAGAAAATATTCTGAAGCATGCTGTGATAATGAAATTAACGTTCAATTTTATTTCAAATTTTGTTGAGTGAGTGTTAATGAGTTTAGATGGCACCGATGAAGTTATTATTTCTTCTACTCTGAATAATGTGAAGATTAAAATGATAGCCATATTTATCTCTTCAAAAATTTTAAAATATTCTAAATAACATAGATATTTACCAAATAAATATTTTGATACATTTGATGAGTAAATTGTCATTTGCATTGGCAGTGTTTCTCTTCTAGCTGGGGCATGGTTCCAAATCACATGTTTCTCTTATAAACATTACATGATCTCTTAAATACTTCTAAACACTTCTGTCCAAGCAAGTAGAATAAATACTGCCTTGGCTTGATTTTATTTACTTGGTGTCTGAGCTGAAGAGCATTTTGAGAAAGATGATAATGAAATGTGAACTGTTCCCCGCCTCCAAGGAACGGTTGTGGAGCTCCTCTCCAACAAAATCTTATTTTACCTATTTCTGCATAACTGTCACACCAAAGTTAGTTATTGAATGCAATGCTGATATTTTATTACCTTACAGTTTCTGTGAAGGAGGAAATTAAACAAATGTAAGTGAAAGTGGCTGATCTCTGATCAAAAACGTCTAAAGCCTTAGCTGGAAGACTATAAAGATTAATGTTGTCATCATGCAAAAGGCCTTTTGCTCATAGATGTCCTGGTTGATGGTGGCTGTGGACTGGAGGCTTCATTTCCATCCGTGTGTACACTCCCTGTGGATCAGCTAAAGCTTCCTCATGGTATAGTGGTAGGATCCAAGAGCACGCATCCCAGTGAGGAGACATCTTTAGAAGCTGTGTTCCTTTTGTGCCCTCTCTCATAAACCACTGAATATCACTTCAACTAACCATCACTATTTGAATCATTAGAAGCCTCCTCCAACATTCAAAGTGAAAAGCTTGCACCTTGCCATTTGAGAAATGTCACATGAGATAACCTTGGAGTGTCTGTAAATTCACCTTTGGAAAACACAGTTTGCTCTTGGCATGGGGGTAGGTTTGGCTAATGGTGAGTTAGTATCTTACTAAGTAGACTGTGAAAGATGAGGACCACTAATGCTGAGAGAGAGGGGAAGCCTGAGGTGGGAGCAGAATCTTACAAGCTATCATTGCAAAGAGGGGAGGGAGGCAAGGAGGGAGGGAGAACAGGAAAGAAAGGGGATGGTGGTGAAGAAACTGTCATTCTGAGATGGACTTTAAAGGAAAATACAATTTATTTTAAGGGATTATTCATAATGCTTTACTGTATTGTATGTGAGATGAGCTTATTTCTCCATCCTCTTATAATCTTTAGAGGAAGTGATATTCCATTGGGAGTAGGGTTGAATTTATTTTTGATAAAGATTCAACAAGTTACTGAACATGTCCTTTAGGGAGAATGAAAAGCAAAGAAAAGGCCTAGTACATTGAGGCTACATCTGCTTTCAGGACAATTTAATAATAAACATGACTGTCAAGGCCTGATGCTCCATGACTTCCAAACCAGAACCCAAAGCTTGGTGTCAGAACATGGCCAACATTTTTTTGACAGACTTTGAAATCTGAAATGAGATAATAATAATCATCTTGCACATAGCTAAATTTGTTCAATTAAGAATGATCTTCATTATTAGTTTAAGTCTTTCTAACATTTTTAGTTTTAAAATGATTTTCATTTTATGAAATAATGATATGCGTGCTTTAGATTTATAATATCCATACTTTGAAAAATATAAGAGTTAGCTATCGTGCTGGTGCCTAGAACACTTCAGTGTAGCTGTAAGCTATGGAGTGTTTGGTACAATACTTTCACATTGCATTTTTTTGTATTGGTTAAAAAAGGTTAGTGTAAGTTTATCTAATACACAGAAAAAAAATCTTATAACATTGAAGGATTATTCTTTAGTTATTTTTTCCTGTCTGTTATCAATATCAATAAATCTGAGATTACAACATGAAAAGGGCACAATATGATCTTTCTCCTACACATTTATTGTTAGAGTTAAGTGAGTAAATACTTAAGTAAATTTGGATTAATCCATAGTACACAAAATAGGCTCCAGTATTGCTTTGGCGATATGGATAATGACTCTTTTTAAATAGTCTGCTTTCCCCACTCAGTTTGTGGTTATTTTGAGCAAGACAGTTTATTGCTTTCTTTGGACTTATCCTAGTTAACTGCTGTTCTCAGCTAAGTATATTAAATAAATAGTTTAGAAATTACTCAGAAACAAGGCAAAAAAAAGAAAATATATAAACAATAAAGTAAAACCACTCTCCAGGCAAGCCAAAAGATAATGACAAAATAATACTTAACCAAATATAAGACTTAAAGATTATTACCTTATCACTCCCTAGACTCAATCAATGAAGAGAGAGAACAGCCTCAATTACGTATTCATCCATCCTGTCATCCATTTATTCATTCAACAAATATTGAATATGTACTTTTCAGAGAAAAAAGATAAGTTAGATATGTACATATAATCCAGGCAAATCTATCATGTGTTTCATAACAAATATTTGCTGAGGACCTAATTATAATATGAATTAAATAATTTATGAAATACAAAGACTTTTACTATGTCTATGTAACCACCTATAATGATAGCAATTGGAAGTTTGCCGTGTATTTTTATAAACCCTCCTTCACTAAGAGGCAGAGCTTAACTATCTGGATAATTGGATGAAGATACTGACTTAAAAACTTTGTTGCAGAGGTGATTGGTTATCTTAAATCAGAAGTGTATGGGTTTTGTCCAAAGATGATATGAAATGAGAAGAAAAGTCAGAAATATATAACCTCTGAGCTATGAAAAAAATAATAAAAAATTTCTTGAATAACACTGAGGGTAGACACCACAAAACTGCCATCGTTCACCTACCAGCAGTGGTGAACCCTCAGCGTGTGGGCTGCAGGCACTGTTGGTTACCACTGAAGCTCTAAGAGATGTGCCATCATTGACATATGTGATTCTGAAAATTGTATCCAAGGAAGATTTAATGCTGATTTTGAAGTTGCTACTGCAAGTGCTAGTGCTAGATTTCCAAGTGGCTATTGAAATAGGTTTCAAATCATCAGTCACATATAAATTGAGCTCAGGACATTTGTTCTGTTATTATAAAGTGGACTTATGTTCCCATTTCTCCTTAAATTAATATTTAAACATCACAAAATACAAATGTCTTCTTTTATATATACACATAGTTATAAGGAAAAATGAAAAGATAGCATGAAAATTCTCTAACAAGGATTAAAACAAACACAAAAATTCCTCTTAGAATCAAGTTTGCTGGTTTGCATGATAAGAAATATGTCATCACAAATACAAAACATAAAGGTGACTGCTATGAAAAAGATGTTCTTGAGTGTTGAAAGTAAAAATATTATGTACTTGACATCATGTTGTAAAGAACTGAAGTAAAAAATCAAGCCCAGGGTGGATGGGGCTATGGGAAAAAAATGAGAATTAAGTTGTGTCTTATACTGGTACAAATCCCCATTATGGAGTGCAATCATGATGTGTATATTTAATGTACCAATAAAGATAATTAAAAAAAAAAAATCAAGCCCACACATTCATTCAGGTAAATTCAAGAAACAGACGCTCCGTGACACCAATTGTGTGTAGTTCAACCACATAGCTTGGTAATTCCTTCATCATATATATTTTGGTTTTGTTTTTCTTTGGTTTTTAAATTTTGCCTCTCTTTTCTACATTTTAGCTAGTGCATATTAATTATACAGAATAATAGAGTTTATTGTGATATTTATCAGGTATTTTTCTTTCAATACAAGCAAGACCTATTAGATGTGTCTTCTATTATGCACGCACACACGCGCGCGCGCACACACACACACACACACACACACTTCAGTATGAACTATTTGTTACATGCTGCTATATATTATTACACTTTTTCTTTCTTTTTCTTTTTTTGGTGCTACCAGGGATCAAACTGAGCCCTTGAGTTTCCAAGGTAGGCACAGTACCACATGAGCTCAATCCCTGGCCATCCTAGCTGTATAAACTGGTCTAGTTACTTGAACATATTTTGCTTTATGTTGAAGATTATATGAGAGAGTATATAGAAGATGGTTGATATATATAGTGAGCACTTAATACCTGCTAGATATAACCAGGTAAGACAACTGAAGCCCAGTAAGATTTTAAATTGTATAAGATCATTAGAGTAGTGAGTGGATCACTAGTATTAGATGCACTTAATTGTTCTCAACTCTTTTCTCTCAGTTACCCTAGGATATCTCATCCATTGTCTACTTTATACTTGCTTCTATTATGAACTGTTGGGTATGAATGTGCCACCTCCCCAGGTAAATGTATTTGGAAGCTAAAGGCACAGGTTAGTGATTTCTCTGTTCACCAGAAATGCCAGTACAATTTCTTATTCCTGTAAGGGCTCAGTGTTCATTTGTTAATTATGATATTTTCACTTCATAGTAGTCAGCCTCTAATTATTTTATTTACCACATATTTCTTTTTTCCTCCTCAGCAGCTGAATGTATAAGAACAGAAATCCTTTGCAGTCCTCAGCACAACATTAGAATCCTACAGTGTATGGCTACCATCTTCCCTCTGTGATTCCCTAGAGAAGATCATGCAATTTCCTACTGTATTCCTGCAATATCAAGAAAATAATTTAATTCATCTATACTTTGGTTTTTCCATATATATAGAATTTTTATACACCATTACTCAGTTGCAAAAGAACTCCATCCTAATTTAGCTTATTGTTGTGTAAATTTGGGCATAATGTAGGCCATAATATGGCTTCAAGAATATAATAAGTCTCCATAGGGAAAACTTGGTCGAACACCTCAAGAGTGAGGATTATTTTTAACTTTGGGTAATAGGTTTTCTTTGTATAAAGGAGACACACCCATAATGCCTTAGTTGCACTATTACCTTCCATCATTAAACTAATATCCGAGGTGTATTTTATACATCTCAATCAGAGTACACTAGTATGTTAATCATTAAAATTTACTACCTTTCCAGGCTCTGGAGCTAATACTAAGAGTCTATCAAAAAAAATCCTTTAGTTGTCAAAAGTTTAACTGTGCTTCATTATCAGTATCTGTCTTTCACATTTCAAGAATTTAAGGGCTGGAGATTTAACTCAATGGTCCAGTGCCTGCCTTGCAAGTCCAGGGATCCAGGCTGGATCCCCAGTAAATACATACAACGATGCTGGGCATGGAGACTCACGCCCAGCAGATATCAGTACCACACACCACAGTGCTGGGCATGGTGGTTCATGTCTGTAATCCCAGCACTTGGGAGGCAGAGGCAGGGGGATTGCTGTGAGTTTGAGGCTGAGCTCGGGGCCAGCCTGAACTACAAAGTGAGATCCTGTTTCAAAAAAAAAAAGAGATTTAACAACTTTCAGCAGTATCTCCTACAAGTTTGTATTTGCTTTGGATAGTCAGGCTAAAGTGCATAGCCATAGAAGGGAGGAATTGGAAACACTAACTTACAGATTACAATGACAAGTTTTCCTATAGACCTACAATCCTTAGCCTGTTATCTAAGTTCCAAGAGTCTCCCCAGCTTTCTCCTTCTCAGATGCATACACAGGAAGTATTTCCAATTCACATAGATTGGGAGGGGTATGATAGACAGGAGAGAGAGGAAGGAACTTCCAAAGGAACTTGTGAATGTTACCAAAGAACCTGAGAAAAGGAAATTTCAGGATGACTTGAAAAAAGCCGAGTATAGTGACACAACTACTAATTATGAAGTTTTTCATCATGGTGGAGCATGGATCATTCAAGGAATATTTTATTTTCAGTGAAAGAAACCTACTAAACCTTAATATAAACTTTATTTGAGAATAAAAGCATTTCTTTTTGAAAATCATACCAAAATTTAAATGAGAGAAAGAGCATATAAGGAAAGCTGTTATATTATGAATATATAAATAATATAGTACAGAGAGACTTCCCAATGAACCACAGCCTATATTAATTAGAACATAAGAGACAGCTCAAAAGACCTCCATTTCCAAGTGCCACAGTGAATTATGGGCCAGTTTGGACAGGTATTATGATAACTCATTAATTTAAATAAGAACCTCTAATACCATTTATCATTTAGAATGTGATTTCTATGGAGTTCTTTCATGTTAAATGGCTTAATACAGTATGATAATATATTGGACAAAGTCAGCCCATCATTACTGTAACCTTGAAAGTGCTAATGACTATACAGTTGGACATAAGTGGCACCTATGTTAGGATAGTTTCTTTAAGGAAAGTTAAAATGGATAGGCTGGCAAATGTATATGATACTTTAGTATCTTGTTGTAGCTTTGTAAAGATAAACTTTGATACATAAATATTTGGCTATCCTATGTTTTGTTCAACTAAAGCCTGGTGGATATTAAACTCTTTCAGCTACTTGGAGACTAGAACATAGTTTCCAACATTGTCAAACACAGGAAGTTGCGGGTTAAAAGTTCTAATCAAGTTAATGTATTTCCTCTGTCCTGATCTGTGATAGGTTGCCTATCTTCCTGTGTCAGTTACATTCTCTTTGCTTTGGGGCTGTGAAAAAGGCAGCTTGTCTAAGCCTCAGCGCTTGGATGGCATGTGTGACAGAGATAGATACCTTGGCCATGGCGGGGATTATTAAGCAGAATGCCATCTTCCATACTCAGTCTGGAATCATTGCAGCATGAAAGACATCTTAGGCAAGGTCCAGGTTATTCAGGATACCACACCTTGAGGTCTGCTGAGTTCTTCCTTCTTTTTTCCACTTGTAAAGAAGAGTTGGCTCTTCTTCCTTCCTCCTCCCCCTCCTCTTTCTTGTCTATCTTTTTCTGTGTCTTTTATTAGCATAAATTTGGAGTACATGATTACATTTATAGAGGAGATTTGGTGAATGTACACATACATCTTAATTATTTTTTATCCCTCAATTGCTTGGTCCCCTTCTGTAATGGTTTGTGTGTAGATGTCCTTCAGGAGCCTCACTGACTCACAGGTGGGCTTTTGGAAGGTGAAGAGTTACAGGAATTTATAGCTGACTTGCTATTAGGAGGTTGGGCCTGGTCAGAAGAAGCAGAGAGTGTCAGCCTAGAAGGGTTATCTCTCTCCCTGATCTTGTCTTCACCTTCTGCTTCCCATCCACCATGGCCTGAGCTGCTGTTCCTTGGCTATGCCTCTCTGCCAGGCTGTCATGCCTTGGAGCTACAGGACTAAGGACCGAAACCTCTCCAAACTGTGAACCAAAATAAAGCTCAGCTCCTGGATGAGGTGGGTTGCTTTGCACTGTGTTTCAGTGAAGAGAAAACTGACTAAGACACCTTCATTCTCTGAGGCCATCAGCCTCAGGTTTGAATTTGGCATTGATTACATGTTCTGGGCTCCCTGCTGAAGGCTCAGGAGCTGTGAGAGAGACACCACTGTCATGGGGAGGTGAGTAAGAAGTGAGGGCAGTGGCTGCTTTTAATAAGGAAACCCAGGACAGTCCGTGCAGTCTCAGAACTGGCCCAGTGCTTCCCACTGTCCTTGATCACTTTTTTCCTACCATTCCTTGATTGTTGTTAGGCTTTGGATGTGGCCAGAAGGGGGATGAAGCGTCCTTTTATTTTTGTTTATTGGTAAATGTTTGCAGTATCCGGTGATTACATTTGTTGGGAGTTAGAATGTGATTATTACACTTAATTCTTTTTAGAATCTCCTTTCTTATTCTTCTGTTCATCTCTTGGTTCTCTTTCCATTTGCAAATGTTCTGTCTTCTTATTTCCTATTATCTAGCTTCTATTTTGATCTTTAGTTTTATTTGTATTTTTGAATTTTCATATGAGAAATTATGCAAAATTTAGGCTTAAGCTAAAGTTTTCTTTTATGCTTTATCAAGGTTTCTAGAAAAGCCTGTGACACAAAAATGTCAGGAAGGAGAAAGAAAATAACCTCTGTGTACAGTAATGGTAGGGTAGGAAGAAAAACAGGCAGGGCCCAATTGTAACTGAATGTAAGCTGTTCATAACCACCTCTGTCACTGGATAGGAAGTAGTCAGAGGTTTAAGGATCACAGATTTCCCCTGGATCCTTCTTCAAGTGTCTGAAGCTTGGTCTCTTTGGCAAATAGTATGAACTCTACATAATTCATGTTCTAAAAAAACACCTCAGCTATGTTCTGAAGTGTTTTTAGTATTTTTTGATAGACTTTCAGTGATTTTTTTATGACAAGCAATTGATTAAATGTTATTCTTTATGCTTTTTAATGTATTAGTCAACAGCAACTAACATGCTCTCCTAATACACTTCTCTCAGAGAGGTAGGAGAGTTTGTGACAAGTTGCCCTTTAAATCATCTATTCTGCTTTAGAAAAACAGCACTTAGACATGGAAATAGGGGAAAATAAGCTGAATTACTTTTGTTCACTTTCAAAAGAGCGTCTATAATAATAAAATCATGCTGTACTTCAATAAATGAATGTGTGATATAATTCCAGAAAATTTTGCACCTTAACATTTGAATAGACTAGAGTGCATACCACAAATAAAAATAACTTGATAGTCAGGATAGTTATGGCCCTTTATGTGATCTGTAAATTCTTTGTGTAAAGTTGAGTCAAACACCTCTGGGCTAAAATCCTAAGACTGCACAAAAAATAAGGGTTAAATAGAAGATGAACTCAGCAGGGAAGTAAGGAGGGCTGGTAGAACAGGAAGAAAGGAGACAGGTAGGAAAAAGAAAGCCAGGTGCAAGGGAGGATAAAAGACCTCAAGTCTACAGAAGGCTGGTCAAGTACATGGAGGGCCAGTTTTCTTACAAATTCACAAAAGGGTATCTACATCTTCACTGAACAAACAGGGACCTGGAGGGAGTCAAACAAGGTGTGTATCTTGATGCAATTCTCAGGTAGAATTTCCTGAGACAGAAAAGTGCTAAAAACTAGAGTTAGTAGGAAAGAGAACTCATGAAATCTAGCCTGACATTTAAAAATAGCTCACGTATAGAATCTGTTAAACAAGAAAATGGACACATGGCCCTTCCTAATTGTTCAGTGTAATTCACAACATTAAGTTAACTCTTCTTCAGTCACCATGAATCCAGGCACCTTCTTTGGGGAGAAGGTAGAAATTCCGAGAGTGTGTCTTGCAGTGCCCCACCAGTATAGATCTTAAGTTTCTCCCACAGATATGTCAGCACAGCAGTGTGTTTTGGGCCCCTCGTGACCATCCCTCCCTGAATTTCCTCATTTGCCATTCATTTTGTTTCCTTGCTCTTTTCCAGTCCCCAGGGCACAGTGTGAGTGCTTTAGGACTCTCCTCTAACTGCTTAGTTGATACTGGACAAAGATTAAGGTCCTCGGATATTATTAAATGCCAGTGCTTGGGATTCTGCGACATCACTCCCCAAGGGTAGGCAGCAAGTAGACCATTGAAGAAAGACCCAAAATCCTTCACCAGGTCCAGGAAAAGACCAGCTTTCAAGTGAAACAGCCCATTTTTCTGTACTGTGCATATGAATCTTTCAGACTTCAGGCCTGCAGAGCACTTCAGGGAGGAAGGATGGGAGTGCGTTGGGGGAAGATGCTCTTTGGACAGGTCAATCCCAGCAAAGAAATGATGGCTGCAAGAGGAAGAGGTCAAATGACTACAAAAGGGACAGGGACAATTGAAGCCTGAACTTTAGGTGAAGGTTCTCTTTGCTAAAATGATATCCTCAGTATTAATAACAACCCAGAGACATAGATCAGTAAAGAAAATGTGGGTCAGGAGAAGAGCAAGGCTCTCAGAAGGTAAGAGAAGTCTGATGCAGGATCTGCTGTGGGCAGCGAGCAGGCAATCGAACACTCCGCAGGGACTCTGTATGGAGTCAACTGGGCCAGAGTCTGACTCTGCACTCCGCCTCTCACTGGCCATCTCCTTCGAGACAGCTGATTTGCTCTGCAGAATCATAGGACCCTCCTCTGTAAAAAGAGATAATTTTTACCTATAGGAAATTGTATTTTTGTTACATTTCATCAATTTCTTCTTGATAACTTCCATGAAAATCAAAACTTTTCTCATCGTCACATTATCTGTTGATTGGCCCCAGTACATGAACTCATAAATATTTACTGAGTGCAAAATAGAGACCCTTAACAGCATTAAATATGTATATAATCTCAAAGCAAAGAGTTACTATATTAGACTAAGCTAATATCTTATTCATATTCTGCTATATTATAAATTATATATTCAGTTATAATACTACTGCCTACTCCCCATACACACAGCCACATAGACTCATAAATTTCAGTGGGTAACACAAGGTTTATTTCTTGCTCATTCTTTATTTCCAAGCATCCTTTGGAGAGTACCCTGGTTTTACTGTGAAAGTTAGGCTAATTGAAGCAACTACTTGGAATGTTGACTATTTTCAGTGTCAAAAGTGGTCGGTTTTGGGGCCGGGGAGTTAGCTCAGTGGTTCTGGCACCTGTCTTGCAAGCGCAAGGACCCGGGTTCGATTCCCCGGTAACCACATAACAATACTGGGTGTGGAGACCCACACCCAGCAGCAACCAGTACCACATACCACAGTGCCGGGCGTGGTGGCTCACGCCTGTCATCCCAGCACTCTGGAGGCAGAGGCAAGAGGATTGTGATGTGAGTTTGAGGCTGAGCTGAGGGCCAGCCTGAACCACAAAGTGAGACCCTGTCTCAAAAAAAACTAAAAAAAAAAAAAAAAAAAAAGTGGTTGGTTTCATAGTGTTCATTAGATGCCCACACCAGGAAGTGAGATACTTCATCTCCATATGTAATCTGAACAGATAGAGCTAGTCAGATGGCCCTGTCCAGCTGTAAGGGGGCAGGGAAATGTGCTCTCATACTACAACATGGCAAAGAGAAGCAAGTATGTGTGACCACAGGAATCCCTGACAGTGGCCCAGGAAGTAGACTGAATGTGATGACAGATAACACTGAATCTGAAGAAATGAGTGAAGTGTTCCAGAGGACATGATAATTAAGCAAGACCAAGCAATGAATGGGATCTGGACAGTCTGGGTGGACAGGCAGCCGCAGCAGAGGAAGTAGTATGAACCTATTCTAAAGAGGTATGGAACACTTTTCCAGTGCACAGTGTGGTGTAACCACTCTTGAAGATGAGGGTGTCTGATAACACAAGTGAGAGATTGGACTATTAGTGTGTCCATGCTCCTCTCTCAAATATTTTCATCGGAATGAATCATCCTCAGAGTAAGAACATATCGGCCACCATGACTCAACTGTAGTTTTCCAGTGGTTGTGTGTGTGTGTGTGTGTATGTGTGTGTGTGTGTGTGTGTATGTGTGTGTGTGTGTGTGTGTGTGTGTGTGTGGTTCTAGAAATTGAATCCAGGGATTTGCATATTAGGCAAGAACTCTACCATCCAGTTACATCCTTTGTGCACTGTTAAAATTCCAAGCAGTCAACTGCTTTTCTCCCAGGTTCCATTGGTTGGCATGGCAGTCCAGACAGAGCTGGACTTGATTTAAGAAAATAAAACTGCCTTAACCTCTCTTTGCAGCACACTGTCCATTCACAATCAGGTAAACATCAATGTTCCAGTCAGTATAGGAGATGAGTGTTTTTAATCTCACTTTTAACTGAGACTTCTAGGGATTTAACTGAGTGAACAGTCCCTTGGCAAAAATAGAAAACAAAGGCTAGTATGGAAAAATGGGTTTTATGCAGACCCAGATGAATTGGAAGGGTGCCATTCAGTAAATCTATCACTAGAAACTAGTAGTACTTAGTCAATACTGTTTAACTTATTTTCTCTCATGTTACATTTGTTAATTGCATTGGTTTTGGAAAAGGAAAAATCATACTACTCTATTTCAACTAATAGGAAACAGATATTTGGAGAAAAATTAGATTGGAATGGAAATACTTTGTAGAACAATTATCACAATAATGTATTGACAACAGAGAAACCATTAATGGACAGAGCTATGTCATGCTGAAATGCCCTGTGTTCATTGATTCTTCCAAGAAGCATAATGGAGTAGCCAAGTGTGGTCTCTTGAGCCAGCCTCCCACAATTCAAAGTGAAACTCACCGCTGCATGGTGAGTTGGGGAAATGATTCAGTCATTCTCATACAGTGACTCCTTACTTGATGGACTGAATTATGCCCCAGTTCTTTTTTGAAACCCTGCTAAAAACGAGACAATGTTTGGAGACAGAACCTTAGGAAGTACTTAGAGTTGAATGAAGTTGTAAAGATAGGCTCTTAATTGGTAGCTTTGTAAGAAGAAGAGGAAAGATAGCCTCCCTCCCTCCCTGTCTCTGTGCCTTCTCTCCCTCCTCCTACATACACCTAAGAAAGACCTTTGAGTACATAGAAAGAACGTGTCTATCTTCAAACTGGAAATGAGTCTTGACCAGAACCCAACCACGCCAGTACCCTGACCTCACCTTTCCGACCCCAGAACTATGAGAAAATGTTTGTAGTTTAAGCTACTCAATCTGTAGCATTTTATTATGGAAGCATGAGTTAAGTAACATACTCACCTATAGAACAAGAATAATAATAGTATTTATCTGACGGTGTATTCGTAAGGTCTGAATTTATTCATATATGTCAAATTTATCAACTGGTGCTTGATACATAGCGTATATCTAATATTGTTTATATTATTTTATTTCCATCCCTAACCCCTCATTTGATAGCATTATACTTAAAAATTTGACTTTTCAAATGAGATAGACTTGGGTTGGATTCTCATTTCTACCTTTCATAAACTGGGTGCCTTTCTGTGAATTCCTAACTTTTCCAAGCCTCAGTTTCCCAGTCTGTAAGTGGGAATTCAGAAGTACTGCCTGCATCCTAGATTTGTAAGATTAGATGAGACTAGCATGCGGATGTTTGTGGTGTATGGTGAACATTCCATATGCTTTATGTACTATCACCTTTAGAAGTTTCTAGATCTTCCTCATTTGCATTATTTGAATGAGATACTGCCCTCTCCAAAAACATTAAACTTCTTCATTCAAGTGCTAGCAGTCTCTCCACCAACTTGGAACTTCTCGAAACAGCCATTTGTACCTTTATTTTGTCCTACAGGAAATAGTGCACATTTTTGCTTTTGTTCAATGTATCCCTTAATGTCTCTCTTGATCATGATATCAGTGTTATATTACTATACATTATAAATAACAATGGCTGTAATCTTAAATATGTTTCAGTTTAAAATAATAGAGTAAGCAAAAGGGATGTGACAACTGCTTTCACATTGGAACTGAGAGCCAGAGAGGGAGCTTTGGTCACAGCTGTTGCACAGCACAACTGAAAATGACAGTCCATTTTCACAGGCTGGTTCTACTCTTTTGGACTGGATCTTCCTAAATTTTCCAGGTCAACCTTGAACTTCTCATTTGCCCCCCTCAGCTTCCTTTGTAGCTGGGATCACAGGTGTGTGACCAGGCTTCCCTGCCAAAGCCTGGTTCTCATCTTGTAGTGTGAAGTCAGGCATCTGTGAGCGCCTTACTGAACACAAGAGTGGTCATGTAGATTCTTAAGCTGCTGTGTTGTTGGATGAAGTCTTTATGCAGCGATGCTGATGTCACATAACAATGGTAATTTTGACTCAGAATGTACAGGCTCAAACAGGGCTTCAGCACCTCCAAGAGATTTCCAAATATGGTGCTGAGTGAACAGCTCCTCAGATTACTCCAAGAAGGAAAGATGGAGTTGATTTTATTGATAGTGACTTCTAAGATGTTTTACTATTCCCTTTTCTTTGTGTTCCTGTTTTTATATTCACTAATATATATTCAAGATACAAGGCTTTTCAATACAGATTGGAAAAAGTTAAAATCCAACTTGACATGAATCAAACTGCATGGAATTTAAACCCCAGCGCTCCCATTAGTTTATCCAAATGCCACACGTTCCTAAATTATTCACAGTGGCTTTGTTTCTATTTGTTTCTACCAAATGAGAAAATGATCCTGTGATTTTTTTGATTTGTGATAACATCCGTAATACATTAAATCACCTTAGCCTTTGTAAAAAGGTCTCCTTGCTTTCTGACTTACATTGTTTTCAGTTTGCAATTCTTGCTCTCTGAGTCCTGCCTAAATCTTGTTCCTTGACATCTCCCCATTCCTCTTCCTCAATCCTAGGGAACTACTATCCATTATCCTAGATTTAGACATTAATTCAGCCCTTCAAAATCACTGTTGTGTCAATGTATCTCATTCTAAAGTCACTCCCAAGTTGTAGTCTTGCATGCTCATGGATTAGAATTTATGACCTGCCCAACTTTCAAGTACAACATGTTGAAAAGGTCACCATACTCACTTGCAAGCTTCCTTATACATCATACTTAGGTCAGAGCCCCAGAATCATCTGTGAACAACCACCAGAGTGTACTACTCTGTCAAAACCGCCAGTGGCTTTGTTTACTCTGGATAAGTCTCTGATCTTTATTTTGACATTGGAAATCTTCCTCTGACTTTCTCTGCTACCTTTATCTTCCATTGCTTTTAAGTATGTATCTGGCTCAGTTCATGCATTTTTGTTGTCAGTCAAAATCCTTGGCATCAGTCTTTGCTTATTCAAATGCTGTTGATCGCTCAAGGCCTGAGTGAGATGTGACAGTCTTTGTGGTGCATCCTTGGTTTCCTTGCCTGAAAGTGACAGCCTGCTGACTCCTCTGCTGCGTCACTAGAACACCTGTTCTGTGCTGTTTGGATGGTGCCTCACACTACGCTGTGTGCTACAGATCTGCTCCAATAGCTGTTCTGTTCTAGAACCGCAGGACTCTACCTCTCCATTGCTACCCCAAACACTCACCACTCACACCAGTTTATTTTATTGAACGTTGTGGGGATAATGCTGGCCAATTGTAGCGCAGGCAGAAATCTGAAACTTGTATCATAAAAAGAGTTCTGAGTTGTCTGTCAGATGCTCCCCGACCAACTCGGTGCATAGATGAGGGTTCTCCATCCTCACTCACTTCCTCTCCCACTCTTCCACCAAGGTCATAGCTCTTAGAAAGTCCTGGAGTTAATTCTTTCATTAGTTTGTGTGAAACATTTTGCTGTTCTTGTTATTTCTTAAACATTGCCTGTCTAGACCATACATAAAAGAGCCTCATCTTTCATAATTGAGTAGATTTTTAAGTGTTTTAGTTAAGCTTGATTGATTATACTGCTGCCTCTTGGAGGAGATAAGCAGTCCTGAAGCAGTTGTCTTGGGTCACTCATCTTGAAGGAAATTTGCAGGATGATAGCCCTACATGACAGGCAAAGTTATTATCTACTTATTTTTGTATGTGTCTCATCTTGTTTTCCATCCAGCTTGAAAACCTGTTTAGGGAAGAACCATATAGCTACACACATTAAAAATAATAAGGAAAAAAATCAGAATTTAAATCCTTAATCTATCATACATAAGTTAGGGGACTTTGAGCAAGCTATTTTCCTTGGGAATCCTCTTTCTTAACCTACCAAATGAAGGTAATAACATTTGCCTCGTATACATTTGCAAACTTATATCATTTCTACATAATTATGTAGCATTCTGGTGCATGGTAGGAGGACAGCTCTCAGTATAAACTGGAAATTTTCACTGGCTGCAAAATGGTTCCTCCAGTGAGCTTTTTGAACTTTGAGGTGGGTACAGTGTTTTATTGCAGCATCCCAAGAGCTATTTGACGTGATGAGTTTTGCTTTCTCAATATTGCTGTGTTTACTCTGGAGTCAGTTTCATGGAGTTCTACCCTTAATTGAAGGGTCGAGAAATCACAACTTTAAAACTTCAAATGTGAAGAGCAAACGACACATTAGTTTAGAGACATATCAGCAATTATGGAAACAGTTTCCTAAATTGTAATGTTTTTCTCAGACTTAGTGCTGGCAATCAAAACCACTGAACTAATCTCATCAAGGTCAGGACTTTGAATCTGAGAAAAATCACTTGAATTGGAGGCATTACGTGTTCCAACTACAAAAGCTGCACATCCTATTTAAGAGCACAGATGCCTGACCCCCAGCCTCTGAGTCGTGTCACATGTGGACAAGCTCTGGGACTCTGATGCTGCCCTGAGGAGGACATGTTTTCTCCATTTCGAAGAAGGTAGCTACTCTCTAGGAATGGAGATGGGAAGTAGAAGAATTGGCATTAAAATAAGAATGAATAGGTGTTTCTTTAAATATGGAGGGGTAAAGGTGAAATTTCTCAGGAACTGCTGAGATACATATTGTAAAGTATCTGAAGAAAGAGCAGAATGGCTACTATGTCTAAGTGTCTACAGTGTTGCTTTCTGGCCTCTCAGCTAAGCTGATCCGAATAATACATAGTAAAAATTTTAGAAGAAGAGTCTCATGTTAGTGCACATAAAATTACCACACTTAAAGAAACATTTGAAATATACCAAAAATTTTATATGACTTTGAAGGACATCTGTATTTTTATGACCCAGAAAATACTCCTTATTTAAGCTCCTTTACTGTAGCAAAAAAAAAAAAATGTTTACAGGGCTGGGGATATAGCTCAGTAGTTCCGGTGCCTGCCTTGCAAGTGCAAAGTTCCAAGTTCGATCCTTAGTAAGCACAAACAACAATGCTGGGTGTGGTGACTCAGACTCACCAGCAGTCAGTAACATAACAGTACATACCACATTACTGGGTGGGGTGGCTCATGCTTATATTCTCAGCATTTGGGAGGCAGAGGCAGGAGGACTGCTGTGAGTTCCGGGCTCACCTGGGCTGCATAGTGAGCTCAAGCCCAGCCTGAACTACAAAGCGAGACCCTGTCTCAAAAAAAAAAAACAAAAAAACAATGTTTACAACCACTAAACTAATAATGAATTTCACTCTTCATGACTAGGGATGGCGACTGTAAAATAAGTAAGTGTATTTAATCTAATTGGAGAGAGTGGCTTTGGAGGAAGTTATTAAAGGTTAGAAGGAGAAAAAGAAAGAAATTGAGATAAAAACAGATAAGAGGTCCTGGGAAGTGGCAAAGATGTTGGCCAAGGATCAGTGCCATATTTGTTCTATTTCTTGAGGCAAATGAGATAGCTGAGAGAGTGGCGGAGGTGAGCCATAGTTGACTCCAATTATTTCCTTTCTTTATGTTATTTTATATTTAAAACCTCATGATTTGCAACTCTATAAGACCCTGTGTATTCAAAGAAATGTCCTGGGAAGGAAGTTTTCTATCACTATTTTCATTTGCAACAGCTGACATTGATACTTATATAAGAAGTCCCCTGGGCATAGGGATGAATCAGCTTGGGAAACGAATGGTTGAACTTCCACAGTTCCCTCAGTCAAACTCCATACTCACTGTGTACCATGTGTGTAGCTTGTGTCAGGCAGCTGGAGAGCTTTGTCACCTCTCTCAGATCGACTGAGTAATACTCAATCAAATTGTTTGCTTTATCTCAAGCATATAAACAAAATGAAATAACAATTTTTTAAAAATCAGCTCATAGCATTTACAATTAAACTCATTAATCAAGGAAGTTTGCGGAAATGTTACATGTGAGCTGTAAACTTCATAAATATTTAAGTAGTGAATAAATAGACAATCACATTTCATAGTGATAAATGTTTTGTCTTGGCAGCTTCATTCCCATGTGGGAAATGTTGACTGTTCCCCATCCACCAGCTTGCATTTTTGTTTGGAAACTTTCTAAGCCACGTATATCATCAAACAGAACTTTTGTTTTGGTTCCATTCCTGTTTCCATATGTTCTCCATTTACCTTTCTCTCTACACGTCTGTGCCTTCATTCTAATTAGTGTGTGCACCTGCGTTCACCAAGCAACATTCAGATCAGAGCACATCGAGGTGTGTGTAAGGAGGAAAAACCAAGCTGCAAAATTTCCCACTGTAGAGAAATGGACAGTCCCCTGTGTTGATGTTCTCATTCACTGTGTCTTTTGAATGGGGGAGAATTTATGCACAGTTTCTTCTGGTATTTACACATCTCTCTACCTGGGTATGTTCTGACTGTGCTATCATATATTGTGCCTGGTCACCAGTTTGCTTCAAGTAGAGGAACAGAGGAACATGGACACTGTGTATCCGTGATGCATTTCACATCTGGAGGTTAGGAGAGAAGTTAGTGGGTGCCTTGGAAGATGCCTCAAGAGATCAAAGAAAGAAAGAAAGAAAAAATGGCTGGGGATTGAGAGAAAATGTGCAAATCAGAGAAGAGCATACTGAAGAGAATAAATGTAGGCAAAAGAAACTGTTGTTCAAACACAAATCTAAAATTGTTATAAAACAATGAAAAGTCTAGTCATCTCTGAAGTTACTACTGTTACTACTTCTATGTGAACTGAAGTTTCCTTTTTCCATGCTTCCATACATCAGTGATAGCCTTCACCTCCATATTTTGTACTTGTTTGCAATAAATCTGTCCTGCAGTTGGACAGTGGTCCCCTTGAAAGCAAAGTCTGTATATTTCTCATTATCTGCCTGGAATCTATAACCCCTCTATTGTTTCTGCAGTAGGCTGGTGACTGCAACCTCTGAATATCTTCAGTATTTCATCACCTCCCAACAAAATCTGGTTCAGTGTTAGAAAACAGCAGTTGTCACATGCTCTTTCTAAATACAGCTTGGTTGCCTGTCACTAATGTATAAAATTTGGCATTGATTCTCCTCTCTGGAGGAAACCACAGGTCCATTAATTCCATGAAGACATAAAAGAACAGTTATAATGCCTGCCTCTGCTCATTTTCTTCTTTAAGATATCCATTCTTAATTTCTTTCTTTCCCATCTTTCCTCCTCTTTTTCCTTTCTCCCTTTATCCTTCCATTAAGTGCCCATTTACTAAATATGCATTTAGAACCAGCATCCACTAGGTACAAGTGTCCATAATTTTTATTTGAGTTCCACACTTCAACTTTTCATCATTAGTATTGTCATAGTTTGTTAATATTAGAATACAAATTAGAAATGAAAATGATACTCTTGCTACAGTCTCACTACCCTATCACAAAGGAAAGTGCTATTTTCCCACTCAGAGTGATCTTAAATGGTATCCAAGACAGTCCAACTCATGATCATTTCATGGATATAATTTAGATCATTCAAGTCTCAGCTAACTATCTTTATTCCCTTTAATGCTGCTGAAAGACAAAGATTTTTCATATTTTCATTTACCCTTTAAATGTAGAACTTTACATTTATACATGTTAAATTTCAAGTTTTAGTTTCTCCTATTCAATACTTTAAAGTGATTTAATTCTGTAATGCATGTCATTCACACAACTGATAAATCAGCCTTTCTTATCTTCACCTAGGCTGTTGCCTAAAATACAGAATTGCTATCTTGTGCTTCCTTTGAGTTAGCTATCAGATTGATCTTGAGCTATTAATCAATACTATCTCAATGCAATATTTAACAAGCAAAGCATCTACTCTGCTTGAGAGCTCTGTCACCCACATCACATCCCACAACTTTATCATACACAGCTTTCAGAATCATCCTGAATTCAGTGTATCTTACAGCTTCCCCAGTGTTACACTGGTATCAGAAAGGGGGGTTGAGGTGAGTGGAACATGACATGTTCTAACAATGCCTCTAGTATTTATCTCATATTCTTTAAAACACTATCAGTGATGTGGTTAGTAGTTCATGTTTTTCTCTTGGGAATCAAAATCACGTATCTACGGGGCCGGGGAGTTAGCTCAGTGGTTCCGGCGCCTGTCTTGCAAGCGCAAGGGCCCGGGTTCGATTCCCCGGTAACCACATAACAATACTGGGTGTGGAGACCCACACCCAGCAGCAACCAGTACCACATACCACAGTGCCAGGCGTGGTGGCTCACGCCTGTAATCCCAGCACTCGGGAGGTAGAGGCAGGAGGATTGTGATGTGAGTTTGAGGCTGAGCTCAGGGCCAGCCTGAACCACAAAGCGAGACC
>PVIR01015881.1:5493-37662 GCA_004026965.1 Petromus typicus
TGCTGCCCCTCTGCCGCCCTAGTCGCGCTGCAGGCTGCTGCCCCTCTGCCGCCCTAGTCCCGCTGCAGGCTGCTGCCCCTCTGCTGCCCTAGTCGCGCTGCAGGCTGCTGCCCCTCTGCTGCCCTAGTCGCGCTGCAGGCTGCTGCCCCTCTGCTGCCCTAGCTGGGGTCACTGCGGCCCTTTCCTCCCCGTCGTCTTCTCTGACTTCTCTGCTTCCCTCACCGGCGGTTCAGCCGCAGACACTGTCTTCTCGGGAAAGACCCACTTTCCCAGTGTCAGTGGAAGCACATGGTTTGCAGGGAAGACATGAAGTGCTCGTCCTGCTGGCCAGGGAAGAGTGGCTCCCTGGACACCGGCCCCAAGACAGGTCATGGAGGCTCCACAGTGTCTCCCAACCCCTGTCCAGGAGGGTTGCGTGCTCTCAATCAGTCCTCTCCCAGCTTCTGGCTCAGGAGGCCCCTGAGGCCAGCATGATGACGGGAGCCCCTGGGCAGGGCGGCCGATGGCAGAAAAGCCCAGAGCACGGGGGCACCAGAGAGCCCGGCCCAGCGCAGCGTTGCCTCTGCTGGGCAACTCCCCTGCTTCTGCACAGCAGAGCTGGAAGCACTGCGAGGAGAGGGACGCGGGCAGCGACGGAGGGAGGCTGTCCCTGGATGCCAGCGTCGCCGGGGCTCTGGTTGTCTGGCCCATGGCAGGACACAGATGGGCGCCAGTCCAGATGTTTCCAGTAGTCCAACGAGTGCGAAGCCAGGCCGGCTGCCCTCCCTGCCTCCTCCACCAAGGCGAGATCTAAGGTTCTCGGCTAACTCAGGTCTCTTCCCAGCTACCCACTCAAGGGAGCAGGGCTCTGGGGAAGAGTCTCCTGTGCAGTGTTAGAAAAGGGAAGCAGGACAGGCAGCCTCCAAAGACATCGTCCTGGGCTCCCTCCCTCGTCGTGGGAGAGGGCGGGTACCCTCCTGGTCCCACAGAGCTGCACTCAGAGGTGTCTGCCAGAGAACGGGGCCTCCACACCCTGGACACACAGTGCGGCCGCACAAAGCATCCGCCCTCTGGGCTTCCCAATCGGACTCAGCACCCGGGACAGGGAGGTCTCTCTGGACGCGAAGGAACACACCAGCCGGGGGCTGTGCACTCCGGCGACATGCCTGGAAGCCTGTGCTTCCTGCTCTCAGCCGCAGCCTGTGGAGTGTGGTACATGAAGGCAGGGGTGTGTGGAGGCACAGCGACGCAGTGGCAGTGGAAGCCAGCCCTGACTTGGGTGTAGCCTGTGCCACAGATGAGCCAAGCTTACACAAGAGGCCAGACCACAGCCACACCATGGGCTCTGCTATACTGTGTAAGATGAAAGAATTACATCTGCTGGAATCGTTGCTGAAACACCTGTCCTTACATCACATACCTAGATAAACTCCAGGTGAATTACCGCAACAACAAAGCCACAAAAGAATGAGAGCAAGACAATTTTAGGTACATAAAAATCTGGTTTGAAGACAGATTTTGTAAACATGGCCTCGAAGTGGAAACACTGAGGAAAGTTGTGATGGATCTGACATCTTAAAATTTTGATAGCTTCTTAATGTTAAAAAGATAGGTGTAGCTGGGGCCAGGGATTTAGCTCAGCGGTTCTGGTGTCTGCCTCGCAAATGCAAAGTCCTGAGTTTGATCCCTGGTACCACATACCACAATGCCGGGTGTGGTGGATCATACCTGTAATCCCAGCACTTGGGATCCTCGGCACGGGCAGGAGGATTGCTGTGAGTTCAAGGCTGGCCTCGGCTACATAGTGAGCTCAGGGCTAACCTAAACTACAAAGTGAGACCCTGTCTCAAAATATATATGTAGAGGAAAGCAGTCAACAGGAAAAGATGTTTAAAATCCATATATCACGCAAAGGCTATGGAGTGTCACAGGATGTAAAGAACACTGGCAGATTGATGGGAAACAAAGTGTTTCTTAGAGGAACCCACTGTAGGTTCCCAGAGCCAGTGTCAGGGGTCAGGGCGGTGCAGGCTGGGCAGTCGTCACAGGAAACTGGCCAGCCTCACAGGAGCCCAAAGGAGCACAACTCAAAAACCAGATGCCATTTTTCAAACAATCAAAATGGCAAGATTAAAAAATATATACATATTGTATATATATACAACTGTATACTATACAACTGTGGACAGGGATTAGGACCTGTTCTCCTACCCGGTGTCCCTGCTACCTCCAAACATTTATGCCTTTGAATCAGCAATTCTACTTCACAACTTTTCCCCCTAAGGAAATAAATCAGCTAGATAAACTAAGATTTGGACCAAGGATGTCAGTCCCGGGTGGGGGGACTTAACGTCCGTTGCGAGAGTAATTTAAAATGAGACCCTTAAGATGAAGAGCTATGTATTTGCATGAAAGACCACTGATAACATTCAGAATCACTTTAGAGCAGCATTTGGTGGCGGGGGATATTTCCAGACGTAACGCCAGGTGAGAGCACGACACAGGACTGGAGCTCGGGCTGCCCCTGCACTGTCCTGTCCTGACCGTCAGCTTCTTCATGCACAATTTAAGCTTTTTTACAATCAGCATCTGTTTCCACTTCCAATGATGATAATCTTATGTCGGGTCCTGTTCCGAGGGCTACTCATCTGGCATCGCACCACGGGCGGGGGTCATCACGCGGAGACGAAATGGTGGAGAAGCCTTTATTGCCTGCGCTCTCAGCCCTTATATACAGCCCCACTTCCTTGTTTTCAACCTCCCCAAACCAGCCGCATAGTGGGTAGTCTTTGTCTATTTGTTTTCCTTTAATCACTGTGGCCCTGAGGGGCCCGCTGTTTACCAGCTGCCTTGCACTTCCTTGATGGAGCCCACGCGCTGTTCAGCCTCAGGGGACCCCACAATCTTATGCATTATGATTTCTTTAATAAACTCTGAAGAAGCCTTTCTCGTGCATGTGGGCCCTTCCCCGGCCTGTGAGATGCCCCTGAGGGTGACAATCTGGACGCAGAGGGTCAGGTGGAAGCCCGTTCCCTCTGGGTCTGTGCAGCGGTGCGGCAGTGGGCACCGTGGCCTCCCCTATCTGGTCTCCTTCAGTTCTGAAATGCCCGTCCCTGTGCTCCTCTTGTTTCACAAGATGCCAGTGCCCAGGCCCAGCAGCCTGCCTGGGTGGGTGGGTTCCCGCCGCTGTGCCTCGGCCCGTGCCGTGTATCTACACAGCAGAGAGTGGCTGAGCCCTCAGGGCGAGGCCCAGGAAGCCCTCACGGAAGATGCAGATTGGTGCATTGAGGCCACTAAGAGCTCTGGCCCCAGGAGCCAAGCACAGACTTCAGGGTGACCCAGACCTCTCTGAGCCAAGAAACACCCTCGGAAATCACAAAAGGCTTCTGTGGAGTCTGGGGTCATTGTTGATTTGGGTTTTCTGTCACCTGGTTTGTCAATGTTGAGTGTGATCATGATATGTACATAAAATACAGCTATTTCACAAAATTTTTAAAAAATACAAAAAAAAAGACATGGAGTATTAATGTGAGAAATCAGAACAGTGAGAAAATAAAATAAATTAAACCTATAATTTAATGTAATCATAGATGCAATAGATTTCTGATTAGGAATCTAAGAGAAAAACTAGAAAAGAGGCAGCGTTGGTAAAGATAATGGCTAAGATTTTTCTAATACTTTTCAAGGATACGACTCTACATACACAGGGAGCCAAATTCATCTAAGGAGAATTTAACTCGATTCCCAGTTCGGTCCACCCTAGGGGATGACAGACAGCAGTGAGGGGCTTTTCTCCGCGATCGGGGAAAGGTGTGCTGCCCGGAGAAAGGCAGGACAGGCAGCAGCACGCAGAGTCGCGGGAGGACGGCCGGAGACTGAGGGACGGACCCGGCTTGGCGGGAACTGTGCGCCAGAGAAACGCAACTGTCAGGAAGCACGGCCGAAACAGGCACCTCCAAAGTCACGACCAGCCACTGTTAAAGGAGCGTCCACGGGGTATTCTAGGAAGAAGGAAAAGACCCAGCAAGAGACGTGGGAGATTTGGGAAGGAATGTTTATCTCACAGAAGTGTAAATGTGCGGATCAGCTTAAACAACCATTAGCTACGGAAAAACAACATATAATTTGTGTGGTTAAAAATAACAACGTAGAACTAAGAAAGAGAATAACTGCAAACATGTAATTTATAATAAAAGCGCTCTACGTTTCTCGTGTTATATGTAAAGAGGGTCAATATTAGCTCAAACCTCACTAAATGGTTATAGTTTATTCCTATCTTTCGGGCAATAAATAATGCTACAGAAATAGGGTGTGTTACTCCTAAATTGAGCCAGGGAATGAGATAGGAGGAAAAACTCTAAATTAGTGTCTTTAAGGTAAGAACAGAATGAAAAAAGAAGCTAGGAAAGGGAGGGCTGGTTAAACGCTATCAAATAGCAGGAAAGAATCTAAATTATCCTAACTTGCAATAAATATGAATGAATAAAATTCTTGATAATTAAGATTATTAGGTTGAATATTTAAAATTCCAGCTGTATGCTGCTTATAAATATACAAACAAAGCAGATTAGTGGCACAGATAAGAAAAAGGAAAAGGATGGGAAATATACCAAAACAATCAAAGAAAGCTAATATAGATATATTAAATTGGAAAAAAGGCTGAGAGATAAATGGCATTCCTAGGAATTTTTGAAATGTTATGACGTATTGATAAAAGGTTCAGTTAACCAGGAAATTATAACAATTCAAAACATTTTCATACTAATACAGCATCAAAATATTTAAAACAAAAATTGATAAAACTATAAGGAAAACTTGTTAAGTCAGCCTCAGAGCGGTAGATTTAAAAGCGACTCCGGTGAGCTGTAAATAATTGATAGGCAAAAACATGGACGAAAACTACTACAAACACGAAGTATTTTGTTAACACTTTAAAAGGTTGATGAAACAGAAATATATAGACATAGACATAGAGAATATTTTTAAATATTGAAGTGAAATTTAAAATAATGATGATATATTAGGAAACAAAGCAATTTGCAACACATTTGAATAAACTAGTTCAATACAGACACGTGGTTTCTGACTGAAACAGTTTTCCTCTAGATTTCAAGTCATAATTTCTCTTTCTGTCTTTTATATCTCACTTGGCCTATGTCTCAAAATTGGAGACATTTTGCAGTTACATAAGAAATACACTTCTTAAAACTTTGTAGATCAAAATAGCATTTATGATGGAGATTTAAAAATACTTAGGGTTGAATAATGAAAATATGTGGTATCAATAATAGCAGGATATAGGCAAAGTCACAATAAAGGCAAATTTATAGTCTTACATTATTGTATAAGGAAGGAAAAAAGCTAAGAATTAATGAGCTACTAGACTAACAGAACAAAACTGGCACAATAAAAAAATAAATAAGAGGAGGAAAGTGTAAGAAGATTGAAAATAAAGACACGGAAGAGAGGCTCAACAAAGCCAAAACTTGGTTCTTTGAAAAAGACTAATGAAATTAACTAATCTCTGATAAAGGTAAAAGTCAAACAGAAATTGCATAAATAAAAGAAGAGTTAATATGTACATACAAGAGAAATTCAAAATTTGAACTTGAAAAAATACAAGAATGACACATTTCTTCATAAAACAAATTATACAAATTGATTCAAGATTTTAAAATATATTTTCAATGAAAGCAGATGATTTTACGCAAGAATTCTAGTAAGTACCATGTAATTTCACCACAGAACTTTTCCAGAGAATACAGAAAAATTAGGAGTTCTCCCCTTCACAGGTGATCTAGTTGGCAAGTCAGAGGTGGTATGAGAAAGACGACAACCTCTCACACATGAGCAAAAGTCCCCTGACACAAATACAGATATGCTAAGAAATCAGGCAAGTGGAATCTGTCCCAACAGAGTTTATTTCAGGGTTTCGAGGTCACCACGCATAGAAACTGTGTGGTTCCAATAGAATCATCATCTAACAGGGTGGCACAGGGAAGTGGTATAACCGCCATGCTGCTGTTGCAAGAATCAAGACAGGACGAGAGGGGACTGGCAATCAACTGGAGTGGGCCAGGATCTCCAAGGGGGGCTCACACAGACAGCAGTGTGGCTGTGAGTGGCACTACCATTGTGGACAGGGGCGTAAAGGCTGGGACCACTGACCACCCAAAGAAACCAGGAATCGGCTCCCTCCCTCACACGTGTTCAAAGACTAAGCATTGGCAGCATACAAGACGTGGCTTGATTAGGAGAGAACACAGAACTGTGTATTTGTGAATTTCAGGTAGGGAAATTATTGTGAAGTAACACACAAAGCAAGAGGTAAGGGCTGCTCGGAAGTCAGTTCACGTTCAGAACATCTGTTCATCAAGAGACTCACTGAGTGCAGGAAAGCGGGTCGGAGGGCAGAGGACAGCGTCACACACGCAGCGCTCAGGAAGCCTCTGCGGTCTTGGAACCGCAGGGTCTAAAGCACCGGCCGGGGTGGCGGGACCTCTGCGGCGCTCTGGGAGAGAGGGCACTGCCGCCCTCAGCACCACCGCCCCAGGACGCCTGGGCTGAGAAACAGACTGGTCCCCAAAGGGCAGCGCTGAGTGAGACGGCGCGGCAGGAAAGAGACCTGCGTCACCAGGGCCAGAGCACCGGCTGCGGGAGCCCAGCCCAGGCCAGCCACGCAGCGGGCGCAGGGACCTCCTGCATGCCGCGCCGGCGGCTTCCAAGCCCCTTCAGAGATTAAGCACGCATCAGTTTTACTGTTAATTCCCATGCTGATTGGATACTATTTTCATTCTGACCTCTTATCATTATAATCTTAATGAGATTAAATTTAGCAGTAAAAGATCAAGGTTAAATGCACAAGAATCTGAACGCTGAGACAATCTCACTGTTTCCATGACCTGCCTGGGCTGGCATCACAGCCCCAGCAGGTGGCTCCTTCACAAGAAAGAAACTGAGATGCAGGGACAGGTGAGGAGAGGAGGCTGGGTCAGACCTGGGCATTCCGAAGCTGGTATGGATGCATTTCAATGCAAAAATGTTGTCCCGGTCATCAGGGTTGTTTGGTACTTTAATAAAAGGCTAGATGTGCTGGTGCCGACTGCCTCGGGGCTAGATATGCCCATTGTGGCCAAAACAGTCTGCCTGGTACTCAGCACACCTTCCAGAACCATCAACCATGGATACTGGGCATCAGGGTAGAAGTCAAATCCCCGACCGCTAAGACCAAAGCCCTAAATAGAGGGAGGTTAGGATAAAAGTCCGAAGCCACGAAGTGAGAAGAGGAAAAGCACATGGACAGCACTGCGGGAACAACCACTCAAGCCACAGAGAAGTTACACGGGCTGGAAAGATGGAGGAGACAGATGTGATTATTGGGAATGTCTGAGTCAGAAATGGTAGTGTGCACACCGGTAATCCCAGCACTCTGGGAGGCTGAAGCAGGAGGGTTCCAAGTTTGAGCCAGCCTGGGCAACTGAATGACTTAGAGACCCTGGGTAGGTCAGTGCTGAGTTCAATTTCCAGCACCACAAAAGGAAGAAAAGATGGGGAAGGAGCAATGTCGGCTGAGTTTGCAGCCCAGAGCTGGTGTCGGTGGGGTAGACCACTGTCAGGCCCCTCCCCGAAGATGCGCCCCTGGCCCAGAGCTCCCTCCTTCGAGGCCACAGGTTCTAAAAGATGCTAAGTGATCCTCACCCTGCACCACATCTACCCAGCACCTGCCACCTGGGAGCCAGAGCCCAGGCTCCCTGGTGAGGCCCAAGTCCCCAGAGAACACTTGGTGCCAGGCACGGAGGCCGGACGCATGGGGTCTGCAGAATACCACCCTGCTCACCGGCAGTTGTGCAGTCGGGCAGGTGCAGCTGCGGGGAGGGGCGTCGGCACCAGGTCCAGGTCCTCCCTCTCCCAAGGTCCTTGGCACTTTCGGCATCAAGAGGGCCCCGGTGTGTCAGGCAGTCTCAGACGAGGCAGTGAGGGGCTGGGTGATAAGTGCCAGGGTCGGTGTCCTCAGCCTGCGCGCAACGGTGCTCACTAACACGCCACCTTCAGGCGTTCTTCAGGTAGAGCAGCAGCCAGTCGCTGGTCTCCTTTCAAACACTTTTTCCTGTACTAACTCCTTTGTTTTACAGATCTCTGGGGACATCTCCCCTCCTACACCTGGAAACGTGCTCTTCCCAAAGAAAAGCACATGTGTGCGTGCGTGTGTACGTGTATGCGTGCACGTGTGTGTGTGTGTTTAAATGTACGTGCAATTTGTTTTAAAATGTGGGCTAGACACAAAAGGAGGAAAAAAAAGAGCCCTTCCTGTTCCTCCGAAGACCCCATTCCTACCCTGGCCATTACTTCCTACCCCCTTCAGCCCATTGTCTTTGAACGCACATACACGTGGATTTCTTTCTGCTTCCGTCTCCGAGGTCCTGTGAAGCAGGCCTGTGAGCTAGAAGGAAGAACCGAGATTCCCTGAGACACGGAGAAGCTCTGCTGCTAACCCTGCACATCGCACAGAGCTCAAGTGCTGGGGCTTCTCCAGGGCGGGCCAGACACAACCAGCCGAGTCTGCAGAAATACCACCCTGCTCACCGGCATCTCTGGAAAACACTGGCTTCAACAGGCTGGCTGCGGTGAGGATGAAGGAGGACGCTGAGCGGCAGCCGGGGTGGCAGGAAAAGTTTCCAAAGGCCTGTGACACCAGCTGCTGGCCAGGGACTTCATAAGCGGAAGGCCTGACAGCGCAACCCTGGGGTCTCTCTGTTCAGAGGGCAAAGGCTAGAGGGCAGCTTCTCTGCCCTGCGCTGGTGGGTTACGAGTGCCCAGTTAAATACTCCCATGTCTTCTTGAAAGCCAGGGAGCCTCACGCCTCAGACCGCTCCTCTGCCTCATGCTGACGATGCCACACTGACCCACTATGAGGACAAAAGCATCCGAGAGGCTGGCACAGTGCTTGACACCCAGTAAAAGCCTATACATGGCAACAATTCCTGTCAAACCCCTGTTAAAACACATTCCTGTGAAATTCCTCCTCTAACGCTTCACGATCACTATGTGTAAAGGGGAATGTGCCGCGCTGATGTCGCCCTCCTTGCCCTCTGACGGAAGGTCACGTGTGACTCTTGGGGCTTGGGAAGTGGGGCCACATTTACAGTCTTAGGAGTGGCATAAGAACCCGGCTGTGGCCCACCAGCAGAGGCTTCCAGGAGCAGGTGCCAAGGCTGCACGTCCAGTCACAGCACTGTGGCAGGCGACACGGCACTGCACTAGGATGGCATGGTGAGGGGCCGGGTGGGTGGTGATGAAGTCTGGGGTGGGGACAACACAGTGGGGAGGCCACAGGCTGCAGGCCCCTGAGATGACCAGGAGATGGGAGGAGGGTACAGTGTGGTGAAGGAGAACACGCTTCCCCTGTGGGCCACCTCCAGGGCTCTGCGAGTACAGAGCCTCCGGGCAGAGCCAGGCAGCCGTGTCGTCCCCCAGGCCTCCGGGCAGAGCCAGGCAGCCGTGTCGGTCCCCAGGCCTCCGGGCAGAGCCAGGCAGCCGTGTCGGTCCCCAGGCCTCCGGGCAGAGCCAGGCAGCCGTGTCGTCCCCCAGCCCTCCGGGAAGAGCCAGGCAGCCGTGTCGTCCCCCAGCCCTCCGGGAAGAGCCAGGCAGCCGTGTCGTCCCCCAGCCCTCCGGGAAGAGCCAGGCAGCCGTGTCGTCCCCCAGCCCTCTGAAGGACACATGCCACTGAGATGCAGAGTCCCCGAGAGCCAGGAGGCCCAGAACACGGCCGGGCATGGCAGGCCGCTCTGCGCTCAGGCAGAGGGGCGCATCTGCAGGAGGGGTCAGCCTGCCACCGCTCTGACAGCAAAGGCTCTGCCCAGTCAGGTGTCAAGGGAGAGTCCGAGACATGAGCTCCGCGCCAGCCTCCTCCAAATGAGGTCCACGGACGCCGGAGACCACGCCCTGGGTGACAGCCCGCACTTCGGGCGCGGCGAGGGCCTGGCTGCACGGGAGGGCTGGAAAGGTCAGCCCAGAGGACACCGCAGCACACAGCGTGTGTGGGCAGACTGTCTGCAGGGGCTGAGCATCACACTTGTGCATGTGTGTGATTGTGTCACGCTCCATGCGGGAGCTGCCCCAGCCTCTGCGCCCCACAGAGGTGACTCACTGCTGCCCGGCTCTGTTCGCATTTACTGATATAGATTCCGCATCTCACTGACGGAAACCGGGCCTCTGGTAATTGTACACACCACCTCCTACACTCACACCCCGCTCTCCGCAGACATCAAACAATAATGAAACAGCTGAACGCCACAGAAAAAACATTACTTTCAACTAGGGTCGAACCTTCTGCCAGCCCCATCTTGCCCACATGCTGGGAAAGCTGGGTCAGGGAGGGAGGGAGACAGGCTTGTGTCTGGGGAACCTTGCCGTCGTCCCCGGGGGGCACAGGCTCTGACGGCATCGGGAACTTCCGGCCACCCCACTGGCCACTCAGCCCCTCTGCAAGGCTGCTGGTCTGCACCCCACCACCTAGAACACTTCCTATTCGGTGTCACTGACATGCTCTGAACCCAAATCCAGTGTGAGAGCTAAGAAGAGCACATGAGCAGCTGTACAGTGATGAACTCTCCAGCTGCGGACTCTCATGGAGCACCGTGGATGACTCACTGTGCTGGCCTACCATGGAAATCCAACTTACGGACAATTCTCCTGAAATGAGACTCGTAGTTGAGGACTTACTACATATGCACTAACAAAAGCAAAAATTTTTTAAATAAAGAAACTATCAAGAAGATTCAACTGGCTTAATGTGTTTATAGAGAAGCACTCTCAGACACATCAACTTTTCATGTAGACAAATCACATTTAGTATAAATCTGTAAAATATTTAATCCTCTTGGTTAATTTGGAAGTTCAATTGCGCATTTTGGAATAGAAACCTCTGATTCTCTTGTTTTCCAGGAATCCAGATTTCTTTGGAGAAAGTGGTCAAGAAAAGTTTGAGAGATGGACAGTTACAAAAAAGGCAAGATGCTTTAACAAACAGATGCCAGCATGTAAAACTGGGCAAGGTGCCTGCTAACGTCTGACAGGAGAGGCTTTGGGCTGCAGGCGGGCAGTAGGGAGATGGCGGAGGGAGGGTCATGCCGGGACACAGCCCAGGAAGGCTCTGTCTCCAGCGGAAGAAGTGTGAGCCCAGTGCAGTAGCCACTGCGTCCTCCCATCATCCTGCTCCATCAGCCTGCACAGCTGTGCAAGTGGCACTGAGGCTCAGCCACGGATGCCGGCTGCACAGTAAAGACGGGCAGAGGACACTGAGTCCCCAGTGAGCGCCCGCATGACCTCCAGGGGCCACTGGACACAGCCCGAGCACCCTTGTGAGCACAAAGGCTGCCGAACCTCCGATGGCAATGCCTGGGGAAGACTCGGTCCAGCACTCAGGAGTCAGCTCCTAGGTAACACTGACACCCCAGACTGATAGCACCCTCAGGCTCTCATCAGAACAGGCCAAAGGGAGCTATTCTCTCGCAGTGAACAGACTCACTCTGACTCTTCCAAAAGAGTGCATCTATCCAACAACCAGCTGGCCGGTGGAGGACCCTTGGCACAGTCCCCGGAAGCCCAGGTGATTTCGAGGGGGCCACAGGGACAGTGCGCTGAGCAGTGGTTGGACCAGCAGGGAGTGTCCTGTCAGCCTCCTGGCAGGGAGTGCGAGGGTGAACACCTGGCCAGACTGGTGCCTAGAGAAACTTTAGGGGCAATCACTGGGTTAGATGAAGTCACAGGAACCCAGTGATGGAGTCCTGTGGCTTCAAAGAAGAGGGAGCAAGTAGAGAACATGTATGTGTGTGTGCACACATGTACGTGTGCACACACACACACACACATGTGCCTTCCCATCTCTTGACATGGTGTCCTGTGCCAGCCAGGCTATCACCAGCGGAGGGGCCTGGCCTTAGGACTCAGAACCCTCAGCCCAAATGCACCCTTTTCTCTAGAACACACCCACCTATGCTCTGAGCTACTGCAGACACACCTCACAGGGACAGGGACAGGGTACTGTGGCCAGCTGCATGCTCACCTGACACTCAGCTGCCCAAGCTTGGAGCCATGCCAGAGTGCAGAGTGCCTAGCAACGCCCAGGCCAGAGGGGCTGAGAGGGAGGTGAGGAGCCGGGCAGGGGCCGACCTATGCCACGCCCTCAGGTGCACCCTGCCCCACAGTGGCCGGGTGTCAGAGAACCATGAATATTTGATGGATTTCCATGGGCATTTAGCGGCCAGCACCAGCTGGGAGACATCTAAGCCAGCTTAGTCAATGTTATTCGTACTCAGCCACCAAAGGGATCAAAGTCGACAACAATTCTATTCCTCACGCTATCTTCTGAAGCCCCACCTTGTGTGAGGGAGAACCCAGAAGTCCTGTTCTCCGCCCGCCATGTCAGAACAGTGCACTTCCCAAGTGAAGAAAGTGGAGGGTTAGGGTGCGTCCCCGCAGACCCTGGGGCCCGCCCTGCCTCTGGGTCCCACCACGAGCCCCAGGCTGCAGCAGAGGTCGCCTCCTGCTGGGCAGGCAGGAGGACAGAAGATCCGGACTAGTTCCTTTCTTCCCCAGCCCACCGCAGTCTCTAGCAGCCAACAACAGGAGCAATTTCAGGGCCCGGCGAATGGCTGAGGAATCAATTATGCCGTCATGTCTGATCACAGAGCAGATACAAAAAGCCAAGGAGAGCAGGAGACAGAGACAGCACCTCCGCCAGCGCAGAGAAAGTTAAATGGAATTAGATTTCAGTCAACAGCTAGATTATAGTATCATGTTTCTGACAAGATTACAAAAAGCAGATTAATCCTCTCAGCGCACCTTAATTGTGGGAATGGCTTCCGTGCCCGAAATCCACCACGGGGGATGACGGGCTGTCACGGGAAGATGGCTGGGACCACAACCAGTGCGGAACGGCTGCTTTGGGATACCGCACACCCGAAACTGCTCTCGGGAGAGACCCTGTCCCCTCCAGTGATGAAGGTGCTGGATGTAAATACGTTCACTCATTTTAGCTTCCTGCTATGTTTCAAATGTAGGGCCTGAAGTCTCTCCGAATCCAAAGTATAAAAAATACTTCATATGAAAATTACACAGAAAATTCTAAAAGAAAACAATAACATGGACATTATTTGTAGGTACAGAGAAAGAATGTGGAGGTCTGGGATGTCCCTGTGGCTGCCCGGCCAGGACACACTCTGAGCGTCCACGGCAGGTGGTCACGCATGGGACCGGCCGGTGGTGAGCGCTCACCTCAGGGCTGAGTGCCGGGGCTGCCCTTCCTCTCCGATGAAGAGCTTGAGGCTCCCGTCACAGAACAAGGGTGCTGTGGCTTGTCAAGCCGTCCACATGGCTGAGGTCATGTGCTGGGACGGTCCTGTCTCGGCCCTGGCAGCTCCTTCCCCACAGGAAGTGAGTGGGGAGCTCACTGAACCTCCCAGCCCGGGGTTCCTTCACGGAGCCCACGTCTCTAACGAGGTCCTCTCCTTGGGGTAACCAAACCCAGCCTCGCAGGCAGGTGCCTCACTGTGCAGTGCTCACACAGGGCACCCTCGGAGAACACTCCAGTGTCTTTGGCTCTGGGGCCTCGGGGACCACCGCCAGGACGCCTGTGTGAGAAAGGGTCTGCACTGTGTGACTTTCACAGATCTGGACAGCGGACCAGGATGCCACCCGGGCTGCCAACAGGTGCCAGGTGGACGTGAGGCACAAGCCGGCTCTGCCCACCCTGGCCCATGTGCAGTCCAGTCGGCAGCTCTCCAAAGGAGCCCTTTTCACTCTCCTCCAGTTCAGAAACAGAGGGATAAGAACTGTGTCTCCTTAGGAGAGACTGAGACCCAGAAGGCTTTGCAGGGCTCTCGACGTGCACAGACCGCATGACAGCTTGGCTTCTAGGGGTTCTCCAGGGTCACCCGGCTCTGGCACATCTCAGAGAGCCTGGTCAGGTTCTCCGAGTCACTCCTACTGTACCTCTGTGATGCCATCCAGGGGCAGATTGCCATCTCATGCAGCTTGCTAATTTTCTGCACAGGATTTCCCAAACAGAACAGCTCATGGCAAGGAGGCACCGTGTGTGGCAGATGCCCACATCTTAGCCCAAGGCATCTTGTTGCCCAGAGAAATGCTGCAGGGAATGGCACACATGTGAATTGATGACCACGAAGGTGACAGGATGTCAGGATGTGGCTCCGTGATGCACATCTTGGCCTAATCCACAGCAGGACGTCGGCTGTCCGGCGCAAGACTGAAGCGTGTCCTTTAAGCCCGGTCAGGGCTCCATGCGGCCTCGGGAGAAACACAGCGGCTCCTTCCAAATGAGAATTACAGCTGCCCCCTGACTTCTCGTAGTAATTAACCAGACGCCGAGGTGAGGAGCCACGTCCCTGATGACTCCATCCTTCAGAAAGGCGCTGCGTCCCCTGATCTCTGACGGTATCGTCAGGGTGCCATCGCACAGACAATGAATGCCCTTATCTCACTCTTTGCAAGTCACCTGATTAACCAGGGGACAGAAACAGAGTGGAGAGACTGTCCTTCACACACAGAGGCCGAGTGTCACCGAGAGGCCAGGGACCAACCTTCCTGGCTCCAGCCCTAGTCTCTCCTCCACGGCGTACAGGGCCGGCTTCACTCTGACTGGAGAGTGCCAGCCTCTGCGAGTGCTGGTCACAGCTCCCTATGCCCAGGCCAAGGCCACACTGGTAGGCACCACCTGGAAGCCAACATCAGAGAAGGACCCGGAGGGACCCAGGGCTCCAGGACGCCTTGCAGTGGTTTCTCTCTCCCATGCCCAGTCGTGGTCTGGGTGAGATGAGGCAGGCAAGCTGGGCAAGCTGCAGGGTGGGGTGGGCGCGGTCGTGGGAGAGGGAGCACAGGAAGGGCAGCAGGGTCTCTGGGGCCCTGTGAGCCCAGCCCCTCTTCCTCCTATGCCTCGGGTGACACACAGCCTCTAGCCAGTGCCCCCTGATGACTGACAGGACAAGGGGTACCCAGGATGAGACCAGAGAAGGTCCAACTTCCAATGCCTCACAGAACAGGGGAAGAGCTGTGTGTCCATGTGTGTATACCATACACATGTGCAGACACGGCCAAAGGGGGTATGCCATTCCTGCTGTGCATGGTCATGTATGTCCCATGTAGATATGTGCATGAATGCATGTGCAAACATCTGTGCATATAAGCACATGTGCATGATTGTGCATGCTGTGTGTGCCATGTACACATGCATACCATGCATCTGAACCTACTATGCCATATGCACACATGTATTCATGATCACGGATGCATACATGAGTATGCAGTCACACATGTACCTGTGCATGCCATGCTGCAGAGCAATGTTCATATGTATGCACTGACATGTGCCATGGTCATGTGTTCATGTGTGCATGGTATGTGATAATGTGTGCATGCTCATGTGTGTACCCATGCATGTGTACCATGAGCGTGGCCATGTGTTATGCCATGTAAGTGTATTTGTATGAACATGTGTGCGCCTGTGGCTGTCACACATGCACACAAGTGCACAGGAGATGTCTCATTTCCCAGCGCCTGCTGTGAGATATTGGAGGTCCAGCCGCACGCTGCTCTCAGCTGAGGCCAGACCCCGCCCACACGCCCTCTGGCACCAAGGTTCTGGGCACCATGCTGGGTGCAGGACCAGGCAAGGCCTGGGATCCCCTCACCCTCGGTGTCTCCTGCGTGCTGCAGCCGCACGAAGCGCCCACCACGGCCCCGGCCGCCGCTCCCCCTCCCTCATCACAGGCCGACCTACCGGGTGTGCGGGCGTGTGCAGCACCTGCTCCTCCGAACCCCACGGGCTCATTATTCAGGGGAACAGTGGCAACATAATGCATTTTCATTTACTTAGCCTTAAATATATGTAAATTAAAGGGTTTTCTTTTATTAAAAATAACAGTGAAACTTACCACTGATGTGTTTTGTTATTCTAAAGAGAAGCAGTACTGGAGAGCAGGACTAATGGCATTTCGCATTCAGCCTGGCGTCGCGCCGGCTGAGCACCTTGCACAGCCCAGGGGCTGCTCCGCACCCCACTGTCGGGTGTCAGGGGCGCCCCACGATGGGAGGCTAATCACAGACAAGAATGAAAAGTGAGCTGCTTCCCAGCCCTCCCCAAGGTTGAGCAGCACGGCCAGGCATGGGGCAAAGCTCATTATTTGGGGGTACAGCAGGCTCCCCCTGTCTCCTGCAGACAGCCAGACCCTCCTCACCTTACACAGCTCAGATGGTCTGTGGAGCATGTATCCACCTTCACCTCCCCTTCCCTCTGCCTCCCTCTGCCAGCAGCTGCCCTGCACACAAGCCCCTCGCTGTCCTCAGAGGCCCTGGGGCCCCACGCCCTGTGCCCAGCACGCTGGCTGCTTTCGGTAGGACCCTGTGTCCCGTAACGTCCGAACCAGCTAACCCTCTAATCCGTCCCCCAGGCCGCCCTAACAAGGACACCAAGTGGCAGGCCCAAGGAGTCCACAGGGAGCACGAGGGCACATGTTCACCATCCCAGCACTCTGGGAGGCTGAAGCAGGAGGACTGGAAGGCACAGCCCAGCCCAGGCCACATAATGACTTGGTGAGACCCTGTCACACCAAACAGCCAAGAGAAACAAATACAAAGGAGCTAGGGATGCAGCTCAGTGCCAAAGCCCTGCAGTCCCCTGTGCTGCAAAACACTAAGGACTGCATCAGGAATTCGTCCTCTCGCCACCTGGAAGCCAGAGACCCAAGCCACAGAGTCTCTGAGCCTCTAGGCCCCCAGCACCCCCTGCCCCCATCCCAGGCGCCCTAGCTGGCAACTGCATGCCTCAGCCCGCCATGTCACTGGCGGCTCCGTTGTGTGTCCCAGTGACTCTGAGCAGCATTCTGAGTCTCTCTTCTTAAGAGACAGTGCTCACACCGGACCTGTGTCCCTGCTCCACCATCACATGTGGTCCCACTCAGGGGCCTGGGGAGGCCACAGCCCTCTCCACCCCAGCTGTGGCTCCATGTCCTCTTCCAGGGCCCTCTCTCCACTCCCTGGAGTCCACCTGTCAGCCACCCATGCCAAGGCATCTCCCCAAGCTCCCCTGCCCAGCTCCAGCTCCCTGGCCACCAGCAAGCCTGCAGCTTCAGGTCCCTTGTGCCAGAGTTGTCACCCATCCCAGCTCTCATGGACCACAGTGCTCCAGTCTGGCCGGCTCTGGGGTCAGAAGCAGTGTGGACACAGGGCATGTTCTTCCTCAAGCAGAGACTGGGATGAACAGCCTGGGACACCGCAGAGCTCAGGACCATAGTGGCATGCAGGGTTCCCAAAGCATCCTGCCATTGAGCAGTGTGGTACCCCAACCTTCGGCTCTGCCCCCTGCATGAGGAGCAAGGCCCTCACCAACCCTGGCTCTGAGAGTGCTGAGGCTTCTCCAGGCAGCAGTGCCGAATTCATCAGCAGCAGCCTTGGACACCTAGAAATGGGCTCTCTGCAGACGTGAAGACTTGGCTAAGAAGAGGCTGCAAAGTCAGGCAGCCCTTGCCCTTCACAACTGTCCTCAGGAGACACTGGACACAGAGAGGACAGCCACGAGGACCAGAGCACTGTGCCTATAGCCACGGGCACTGTGGTGTTAGCCTGGAGGGCACCTTGATTGGCTGGGGCACTACGACAGTGGAGGGTGGCACACGCATTGCACAGGGATGTCTCCGAGCAGGTGGTAGAGGAGACTTGTGAGTCTGTGTGTGGTCACCTCTGCCTCTGCTTCCCACCCACCATGAACTGGGCATCTGTCCTCCCCCACAGCCTCTGCCACGCTGCCCCTGCCTCGGAGCAGCCAACCCTGGACAGAGGCCCCAAAGCCATGAGTCACACTGCACCTCTCTCTTTTGAGTTGTGGGTGTTGGGTGTCATGCGCCACAGATGGGAAATACAATGCCGAGCCCAGATGAGGGAAGAGACAGGCATGTACCCATGACACCCCGCAGTCCCGCGACCTGCCCACACCCCGATCTCGGACTTCTGGCCTCCAGAGCTGAGACAGAATAAGGCCCTACTGTTCTCAGACGCTCGACCTGCGGGGTTTGGTTATACCCTCCAGACCCAGACACACCCTCAGGGGCCTCCTCTCTGCCCTCTGCCCACTCCCTGACCACCTCTGAGGCAGCCTGACAGCCACATCACCCCAGTGCTCCCGGGGTGCCCATCACAACCCGTCACAGCTCAGCCTCCGTGCCGCCAGCACGTGGGCCGAGCGCACACCGCACTGGCCGACAGACTCCTCAGGCCCAGACGGGAGCCAAGCCCGCCGCAGCTGGTGGGTGACTGGGCCCCACGCCTCTCACCCCTTTGCAGGGCTTTGCAGCAGTCATGATGACCAGTGCCACCCCTGTGAGGACAGGGTCTGGGCCTCGCTGGATGGGCCCACCAGGGGCAGCTGCCAACTCGTGAACTACATAGTGGTGAGTGAGGGCCGAGGGCTGGGGACACGGGCAGCGCTGTAACAGGTCCTGCAGAGCCCTGCAGGGTCCCTCAAGCTAACTCAGCTAGAAGTGTGCACAAGCCTGTGATGTCCCCCTGCAGGGTCCCAGCGGGGCTTCCGCGTCACAAGACAACACAGACGTTAACCACCTCCTGGTTAACCACCGCCCTCCTGGTATCGCTCCGGACCAGGCTCCACAGCACTCTCTCGGCAGGGCAGAGCGAGACGTCGGTCTCCCCGGACTCCACACACTCCAGCAGCGCCTCTGGGGGCTTATTTAAGACTGTGCCCAGCTTACCAGAGACGGGAGACCCTGAGCTGGTGCCTGGAGCAGGTGCCTAGCAATCGGCACAAGAAGGTTCCTCATCAGACCGTCAGGAACGTTTCAGAACTGTGCCGTCTAGGCCTCAAGAGGGCCAGGAGACGCCACTCACTGGGAACTTGAGCAGTTGTGCTGTGCGGACCACTGTCACGCTGACCTGTCTCCAGACCCGAGAAACGGGGTCCCACCATTGCCAGCCTCCTCAGCCCCCCAAAGCGCTTGGGCAGAGCTGACACCGCATGGAGACAGCACATCCCTAACTTGCGTCCCGGGCACGGGGGTGGGGGTGGCATTTACTCCTGTGTACAGCACTCACACCCTGTACCCCTCGATTCTGCCCTCAGTAGCATCGCAAAGTGTGCTGCCATTTTCCTTTTAGAAAGTTGTAGCAGCAAACAGAACAAAATAGGCCGCAGTCGAAAGTCAGAGATGTGAAGAGGACGTTACTGACTTGCCCCACAAGGACCAGCTTCCATCTTCCCGCAACCGCCTAAATTCCAGCAGCTCTTGTTCACCACCAAGCCCGAATCTGCCTTTTGGACTGGGGGACAGGGTTTAACAGCCAAAGACAGGAGAGGGAGGAGCAGTCGAACCAGATGTCAGTGGCTAAGCTGGAAGCGCCAGAGCCAGGCTGATGCAGTGCCACCCTCAGTGCCCGAGGCGGCTCCTGGCGCCCACCTCTCTCCATGCAGGACAGTGGTCACCAGGGAGCCGTGGGCTTCCCACCCAGCCCCAGATCACTTATTTTAAATAGCAGAAATATGTGAAAAGGGGAATCACGAACGATAGTTCTAAACAGACCTAGAACAAGGGAGGCAGCCAGAGGCAGGCTGGCAGCTGGGACTCTGGCCCTCGCCTGCCTCTGTGTGGCTTTTGGATGCCTTCGGGCAGCCTGGCCACACAGAGGCCCCAGGAGAACCTGAGGGAGGGCTCACCATGGCCCACGTGGCGCCCGTGGTGCCCCTTGCCCTGTGCCGCCCTTCATTCTGTCTGATGACACCGGGACCTTATGATGCCCCGGCACTGCATCGTGGCACGTGCTGGCTTCCAAGTGCTCCCCTGGGTCTCAGAGGGGCCAGTGTGGGTTTGCCGTGAGACCTGAGCCAAGGCAGACATTGCCTGTGCTTTTAATTGCAGGCCATGGGCGGGATTCAGAGGGTGGACAGCCTTCTCCTGCAGGCTGAAAACCCGGGCCTGTTGTGCTGAGGTCTGGAGGATGCATTGTCCAAATTCTGCCCGGTGGAGAAGACACAATGCCAGCCACAGCCTCATGGGGCAGAGGACAGCGTGGGGACTCTCCCCGCCCAGGACGGCCAAGGGTGCACAGCTGCAGGCCAGCATGATGCTACCTGAGGATGCCGAGTCAGTTGCCTCTGCTGGCTCCTGTCCCAGCGAGACTCCCACACCATCCTGCCTCGGCCCCTCACTTTCCCAGTGCTGGCCAGGGCCTCCCTGCAGGTGGATACCGGCCCGGCCACCTCCCGGGGGCTTTGGCCCTACACAGGTAATGGTGGGCTGAGAGAGGTAGAGGACGTGCTTAGACACAGCCAGGGTGTCTGGGGGCTCCGGTGTGCACGGTGGCCGACATGGGACACAAGCGAACCAGCCAGGCCAAAGGCCTCACCCTGCAGAACACAGCCATGAGTGTCAGGTGAACCAGTCCTGTGACACTGAGGGAGAAGCATCACTCCAGATCCTCCACGACAGCCCAGCCTCCCCTAGGACCCTGGGGTAGCAGAGACTCACTCCAACCTGTACCCAGGAACTTCTGGGCATCAGCCCACCCTGTATCTGCCCCTGGGCGTGGCTGTCACCGGGCCAACGCAGCCTCCATGGACTAGGCTACCCCCAGCCCTCCCAGCGGTTCACTCAGAGAAGACTTGCTTTGCCACGGGACAGCCCCCACTCACCGGGTACAGGGCTGGGAACCTTCTGCCTACAGCCAAAGGTCCCGTGACCACTGTCTCCTTCTCCTGCCTGTGTGGCTGCAGGCATCAAATATGGTTTGGGCAATGGAGGCATCTGTTTACTGCAGCTTCCTGGCCTCTCCCCTCCCCGCACGGTCCCTGCAGTCTTGCAGCTGCCAGCACAGCACCTCCGTGGCAGGAGCAGGGCGCAGGCGGTGCAGCCTGGTAAATGTCTCATTAGCCCCTCCAGGGACTGCCAAGAATCTCCTTGGAGCCCAACGGCTCCCAAGGACAGAAATGACCAACACTGTCCTCCAGGAAGATGGGAAAAAAGGGGAAATTTCTGCTGTCAGACGCAGCGCCTATTCCTCCACAAACACGCTCCAGAGGCCCGAAGCTGTGCACCTATCTCCGCAGGAGGACACGCATTTGTCCTCCGGCTTGGTCTCTTTCTGATTTCCCCTTTTCTAAAGGGTGGGAATCATTCCACTTTGCCACGAGGAATACTGAAGAAATGCATAATTAAAAATGAAAAAAAGCAAGTCTTTTCAAGGCTGTTTACGTGGGTGATGAGGGTGACACAAATGTTTCTTTCTCCTCCCGGGGCCCACCCACAGAAGGCGGGACAATGGTGCCCCGGTGGCGGCTGAGCCTGCCGGGCCCATTCAGGCAGCCCTGTGCCAGTGGCCGAGGCCCGTCGCTAATTACCACCGCATTGACCGAGCCACAGGAGTCTTGGTGTTTACACAGTTCAGCAAGCCCTTCTTAATTAAGTGTCAGAAAAAGATGAAAATCACAAATATTTCAGAAGAACGAGCAGGTGGAGGGTAGGGATGGGATCTACACTGCATCGACACTGAGTTTAAGCCTGAATGTGCCCTTTACTCCACACCACTCCAAACTTAGACAAACTTCCCCCCAAAATTCCTGAGGCTCCTGCAGTCTGCAAACGAGTCGATGCATGGCTTGGTGACGAGGGTTTAAGTTATCCTTGCAAGGAAATAACCAAAGTTACATCATTTTCATCAACATTCATCATTTTAATTGCCTGAATCTCCCCCAGAACAAAGTGACACTATAGTTTTATAGTATTTGATTAATGAGGGCAGGAAAATTGAAGTTTTTGCAATAAAACTAAAAAAAAAAATCAACAGACTTTTATGGTTTTCCTCCCTTGTGATTTTAATTTGATGGCTCGTGTTTTCATTACCGCGGAGGCTGTACACTTTAGCTGGCAATTACGTCCCATCTGTGGAGCACTGTGTAACTGTGTTATTACAGTTTATTCTAGTAGCTTTTCAATCACTTTTGAGTTGGGCTTTACAAGTATTCTTGCAGCAGGTGGGCCTCCTGGCATGCGACCAGGAACACACAAAGCCCAAAGCTGGAGTTTAATGGCAGCATATGCATGTGGCAGGGAGCACCAGCTTCCCCATATGCTGCAGCAGCCCCTTAAGCCTGCCAGTCACTCTTCTTACCGACTACAGTCTCTAAGTAGTTTTCTGCCAGGGAAAAATATACCAAGGCAGCAAATTTCTCCAGTGCACCATCCTTATTACAGAGACAACCCTGTCATTAGCACGAGCACAATGGACCTGAACCGGGGATGCATACCAATTAGGCTGCTCCCGGCACTTTTGCTTCTTATCTCTATGGAAACGCGCCCCCCTGTCGGCAGTGGACAGGCAGGAATGTCCCCCACCCATATGTCACCTAGTTAACACTGTACACTTTCATGTGAACCAAAACCCGCTCCAGCCCTCGTGGTGGTGTGAGAAAGGAAAGAAAACAACGGAAGTCTCACGCGTTTGGGGGGCCGTTCGTCCTGAGAATTCCGGTCCCGCTCGCTCAGCTATGCAGGGAGGGCGGGGGCCTTGTGACGGGCTGTCAGGATCTTTAATCTGGAGATGTTTTCTCCCGTCAAATCTAGCAGGGAGAGTTTAAGCAATCGAAAAGAAATGTCTTTGTCCCGTGGAAGAAAAATGGAGTCCAAACATTTTTTTAAACAAATTAGCATAAAGAGTCGAAGAGGCGGGGAGGGTTGAGTCCTGGGGGCCCCAGCTTCAGAGCCCTCTTGCTGGGCTCACACCTGCCCCCAGTGCCAACATCCCCAAGGAAAAGGAAGCAGGGTTTGTGTGTGCAAAGCATTCCTCACCTACACACTGGGAACTTTGCAAAGATCAACATGTAAAGTCTTTTGTTTTGAGGTATGTGTATGGGGCAGGGGGAGTGAGAGGCAAGATTTTATTTTATGGAGTTATTGGGACTCCCAAAGGCTTGAACTGGCTGGTGCCCACTGTACCTGCCAGTGCTGGTGCCCACAGACCATGCTCCGAGGCCCGTGGTCCAGCGCAGAGCCTGGCACCACGGCACCCATGGGTGTCCCCTGGCCTGACCACTGCCACCTCCCCACAGCAGCACCCACCTCAGCCTTGCTGAGCACGCTGGGCCTTCCCGAGCAGGCAGCCTCCGCTCCTGACCCTGGCGCAAGGAGATTTTCCCCAGAGCCGCGGGACCGGAGTTTGCTTGCATGGGAAAGGGGCCCACAGCCCGGGGCTCAGCCCAGAGCAGGCCCCTGCGATGGAGGACAGCGCCGCCCTTGTCTGAAGGGCGAGTGGAGCCGGGCCGAGCCTGAGACCCAAAGTGCCCTCTGCAACACCACCCCACGGCCTGGCTGACCGTGACTGAGGCATGCGGCTGGAGTGGAGTCAGGAGACTGCGCCACGAGCAGCGCTGGGACTACGTGGTCAGCGCTGCTGCCCGGACCGCCGCAGACGGCACGGGTTTTTCTCGGGATCTCGGCAAATGTTTATATTAGAGGCACAGGGGATGTTTATATTAAAAATTATATTTCACTAAAAGACATATTGTCTTGGATGCTATTCAAAACCCTCCCCTGGCTGTGAGCACGCTCCTCCCACCGTCCTCACCACTCGCTGCAGCAGCTCTGGGGTCCTCCTTCCTGAGGGTCTCTAGTTCGCTGTCCTGGCTGTCCCGATGTCCCGAATCCACTCACCACTTTTCTCTTCGCTGGTCATTTTGACTTTAGGAGGAGCCAGGAGTCTCACAGATCCAGATCTGGTGAGCAGGTGAACAAGGCCACAGCGTCATGTTTTCATGAGCTGCCTTCCCACAGGACAGGGCTCAGCAGCAGCAGTCACCGTATTTTTGATCACATGAAGACACTCAGGAAAGAGGACTCCAGAGCTGCTGCACGAAGTGGCCAGAAGGATGAGATGAGTGTGCTCACAGCAAAGGGGGTGCTTTTGAGAGGAATTCAAGGCAGAGTGTTCTTTCCTTTCACAGTATGCTAAATTTGAGTATTCACTAGTATAACGTAAGAGTCGTGGGTATGAGGTGTGCCTACGGAACTCAGACCTGTCTGTGATTTTTCTTTTTAAGTTAAAGTCGTCAGGGGAAAGGGAAACTTCTCGGGGAGGAGAAAGCTGGAACTGAGCAGCCCTCTGCCAATGTCCTGGCCTCCCCCGCTGTGCCAACTGGGGCCCAGACGGGAGGCCGAGCGAGAGAACGAGGAAAGGGGGCCAACTGCGGAGGCTCCTCCCGCTGCCCGAGCGGTCAGGCCGCACTCTCTGACCAGAGGCTCCTAGAACACCAGAACCAGAGCCCGGGAGCCAGGGAGTTCGCGTCCACACTTACTCACCCCTCCCCTCCTCCAGAAAGCTGGGCGCCATGGCCAAGGCCTCTTCCTACAGGAGGACAGACAGACAGACAGACAGACAGACGAATGGAGTGGACACAGCTGGAGAGGAGAGTCTCTGCAGGGGAAGCGTGTCACCCTCGGCCCCGGAGCTGCTCAGACACCTCTGCATCCTCCTGTTCCTGGACCCTGTGTCTTCAAGGAGGCAGGTGAGGACAGGGCCCCCTCTCAGGCTGCCAGAAAATGGTGGCCGCGTGGGCTGAGCCCCGTGGAGCTTGCTAGCGAGCCCCGGGGCACATGTGTTTCCCCTCCTGCCAGGGCTGTGCTGCCCGGGCTGGGATGCAGCGGCACCGTGACAGGCCGGATCGGCTTCTGTTTGGCCCAGCCATACTCCTAGTGGCTGAGGCTTGATTCACACTGCTGTGGGGCCAGTGACTGGCTGCAGGGTCACCATAGATATGTTCTGACTGGCCAGAACTTGAACCTCTTCGTCCTCTGCGTCCCTGCGTCCGAACTCCCCCTATGAGGACGCCCACACCCTGGGGCAGGTTTCAGTCTCCAAACCCATGATCTGAGCAACCTCCCTCTCTCCACACGGCCACTCCGGGTATTTCTTTAGTATGGCAAAAACAAGCAGTCACCAATCGCTTTGTGTGCCACCCTTTCTGGCACTGCTGTCTTTCTCAGTCCTGCCACGTCTCGGGCTATGTCTACAAGATGGGAGAAGTCTCCTCCAGGCCTCCATACGGGACCCACTGGTCACAGGCTGGCTGCCAGCATGAGGTACTAAGCCAGGCCCTATGGGGCCAGTCCAGGTCCCAAGTAACAGGGGTCTTCAGAGGAGGGGATCTGGACGCAGAGGGACATAGGGCGGATGCATGACACAGAGCTGAGCCCAGAGTGGCACACTGAGGATTCTAGATGCCGCTGGGCAATCATGAAGATGGCGGGCAGGGATCTTGCTGGAGCCCGCAGAGCCACGCAGCCTGGCTTCCCTGGGCCTGCGCCTGCAGCCCACCCTTGCAGAGACACGTCGGGCGCCCCGACTCTGACCCCAGCACCACTGGACGCAGCTCCCTGGGTTCATGAGATCAGGAAAGAAACTCAGCAGTTGAGCCCAGGGTCCGATGACTCTAAGCCCCAGGGGATAGAGAACTCACAAGCCACACTTTTACTGTCCTCACCTTCAGGAGAGAGCCGAGCATCCATCAAGGGAAGCTGATCAGCCAGCACAGTTCAAAATCCATGAAACAGCTGTGCTGCCTTAGACAAGTCACTCAACCTCTCTGACGCTCCAGTCCTGCCCTGGGAAATGGGGACTACAGCACCACCTCACTCATGGGGATTCTGTGAGGCTGATTTGCTAGGCTGTGTCTCTGCCTGTGTAAAAACAGCACCCTGAGCACGGTTAAGGCTCAGGAGTCTTAGTCACCATGTGCATGTGACAGCACCTTCCAACCACAAGGCCCCTTTGCGGGTGGTGCCCAGCAGCACTGCCGCGGTCGGAACAACAGCACACCTGCGCAGGCGTGCCCAGCCAACCCTTCCCTGTCTGTTGCAGGAAGTTCTGATCCGGATGCACTCGGCCTGCTGGCGCGGACCCGGCCTTTCCTCTTCTTTCCTTTTCACTCCAGTGATCTCAGCTACTTCCATGTCACTCCCGTCTGCCTAAGACAGCACAGGTGCCACCCAGCTGTCCCTGACCACCGCCCAGCTGAGAACCTGAGCACTGATGTCCACAGCACACTTTCCCAGCTCACTGCGTCATCCGCACCAGGATGGAGAGTCACACGGGCGCCACATGGGGGTCCCCTCACAGCCGCTATCCTGGGTTACTCGGGACAGATGGAAATTGTGCCCTCCCTACAGGACCTGCGCAGCCACCTGGGTCCACTCTCCCTAGTCTCTCAGGCCATGGTGCCCAGGCCTAGGTGCCGCAGAGAGTGGCCGGACGCCACCTGCCACGCCCCACCCCCACCTGTCTCCCTCGGCCCTGGGCGGTGGCCTTCAGGTCTCCGTTCTGTTGGGTTGGAATGAATCCCGGCAGGGCCCCAAGAGGGGGGGTCCGCACACCGGGCCCCACGCTCACGCCCTCTGCGAGCTGCCGAGTGCTTCGGTTTGGGGTCAGTCCTGAAGCAGGTGGCACTGCAGCCCACCACGGTTTCAGGAGGGGCTGGTGACAGTCGGGCCTGCACTGCAGCCCCATGTCCCCTAGAGCACTGGTCCCTGTCCCCGAGAGGAGCCCTGAGTCTGGGCACAGGCTCCTTTTCTCACTGCCAGGCTCCAATCACCCTGTGCTCTGCCCTCTTGCCTCTGAGGCCGCCCACTGCCCTTCACGCAATTGGGCCAATGATGGTTCGCGGTCCTCAAAACCACCTTTTTGTGCCTGTGCCCAGTGCCACCTCCTCCCTCCTGCTTCCGGAGTCTTTCTGCCCAGGCCCGGGACACCCAAGCCCCTGGCGTGCTCACCAGAAGCAGGTGCACAGCCCCACCCAGGGCCATCCCCAGCCACTGCCCTGGTACAGTGAAGTGACTTCCCGCCCTGCCCTTGCTCCCAGAGCTGCCGCCATCGTCCTCTTACTGCGCCCCAGTACCTGGCGCAGCAGCACCTCTGACTTTCCTAGCCCTGGCTCTCCTCTAGGCTGTGTGCCCCCCAGGAGAGGCACTTCCTGTGCACCCGAGGCACCTGCTGGGGCACGGGAGGAAGTGAGCCACGTGGCCCCAAGGGAGTGAGGGGGAGGGGCAGGGCTGGACGCCAGGTCCTACCACGCGGGCTCACAGAGGCCTCTCAGAGCTGGCCCGGCTGTGGGAAGGCCGCCCTTCTGACACTCACAGGACTGGGGGCTGTCCTCAGAGTGGCCTCCCTGCCTCCCACCAACGGGGGAGGGCACTGGCCACAGCGAGGCCTCGTGAGGAACACCTGGACCGCACCCCGGCCCGCTTCGTGTCGTGAGTGGTTGGTTTTCAAATCACCCCGGCCAGGTTTGGGGGAAAACATCATGTGGACAGCAGGGGAGAAGCTAGCAGCCCACAACACACACAGCTGCAGCTGCCCCAAAGTGAGTGGAAAGGGAGGCTCGAGCACCTCGCTCCCTCATGCCAAGGACACCCGAGCCTGCGCGCCAGGCCTCGGCTCATAGCTCCATACTGTCTGAGAGGGTGGGACGGCGCGAGGGGCAGCAGTGCTGACTGCAGGCCGGGGCCGGCTGTGCCATCAGAACCGCCGTCCTCCCTGGCCCAGCCCTGTGAAGCCACGCAGAGGCTGTCAGCCCACACAGGGACTCTCCTGCCCACTGGAACTGTGGGCATGCTCGCTCCAGCGTCCTCGCCCAGCTGTGTGCTCCCAAGAGCAGGGCGCACAGCGGCCTCTCAGGTAGCTGTGTATGTGCACAGCATCCTCTGAAGTGTCCTCCGAAGTCCTCAGCCTCATGGCAGGTGTTTCTCCAGATTAAGGGGTGTTTAAATTCTTAATAGAATTTCAGTCTGAGAAACCAAACCAAAGAAAACAAGCAAAAGTGTCTCCTTCCTGCCAAGGAAAGTTATTCTCAGACTCTATTATTATAATAATCATTATTATTTTTATTTGCTTTTTTTAAAAATCTTTATCAGTACATTAAATATACACATCATGATTGCACTCCATAATGGGGATTTGTACCAGTATAAGACACAACTTAATTCTCATTTTTTCCCATAGCCCTACCCACCCTACCACCTTCCCATATATATAAAATTTGTTTCCTTACTTTTTTGTTGCAATCTCAACATTGTCCCCTTTCACCTTATTTTACATTGAGCTATTTCACAATATATAACATACAATGCTAGGACTCATTTACATCTTCATTTTCTCTTTATTTGCTTTTTTGAGACAGGATCTTGCTATGTAGCTCAGGCTGGCCTCGAACTCACAATGATCCTCCTGCCTCAGCCTCCTGAATGCTGGGAGGATGGGCATGTGCCACCGTGTCTGACTCAGACTGTCAGTTATTGATAAGCAGCTCGGAGCTCAGAGCAGAGCTGTCTCGTGTGAAGGAGGCCCACAAGGAGGCCGTGGGCTCAGACACAGCGGGACCCACTTTTCCCCTCGCCATAGCACCTGCACCTGACGCCCCGATGCCATGATGCCTTGGAGCGCTGCGCAGCACCACAGTCCATAGGAAGGGTGTGCAGAGGGGCTCCCTCCGCCCCCGCGCTTTGTCTCCTGAGTCAGACAGGCCTGTTGGGTGACTTTCAGCTGGTTCTGTGTGGCCACATGCGAGCTGTGCTCCTGTCCCCAGAGTGGAGGGCACGGTTCTCTGTCACAAGAGGCCCGGGCTAAGCCTGGTGGGCCGGACCCCATCCACCTCTTACACATTTCAGTTAGCTCACATTCACAGTCTGGAAGGACACTGCTGCCTGTGGAGAGTCGGTCCGAACGCCCCTCTCTCCTGCCCTCCCTCCCCTCCCTTGATCTTCTTCCCTCTGCGCAAGACCCATCTCCCTGTCTCCTGCGTCCACTGCCTATCTCGAGCTTCACTCTTCGGGTTTCTCAGATACAAGAGACCACGTGACAGTCAAGCTTGTGTGTCTTGTCTACCTCGGTTGACATTACGGGGTCATCCTTCTTGGTGGCACAGTAGTGCCTTGTGGTGTGTGCCACCTGGACTCTGCAGGGAGGAGCCACGTGGGCTTCTGCTGGCTGCCCCATGGGTGCAGCAGGGGCACTGGGGACAGCCTTCCTCGGCAGACTGCTCCCCGTGTGGAACAGCTTGCCCAGTCCCCGCCACGCGCCCAGATAAGCACGAGGCTCCATGTGCTGGTGAGGAGCAGAGAAGTGGGTTCAGATCTCCCCGCCTGGCTGTGATCTTAAAGGGCTCACCTGTGTCCGGATCGTCATCTGCAAAGTGGGGGCCCGGAAGGCCCCCAGAGGGGCTGCTCATCAATATTAGGCCATTCTATGTCTTAAACAAATGAATCAAAATGTAGAGATGAAAATTTGTATGACAGAAAATATAATCAATGTGGAAAATAAAAAGAGAAGTGACTGTATTCTGAGGAAGAGATAAGCCGTCTTCGCCATCCATGGTGAGCATCTCTGCAGATGGAAATCATTATCTTTACACTTTTCTGCCAAAAGCTAGATGAGGATTTACTTTAAATACATTTTTCAAAGTGTCTCATAAAACACTAAGAGATTTTCCCTTGAGGAAAAATAATCGTTTTTCCACCACTAAATGCTAATACCCAGAAACACAGTGTCCCCAGCCCTGGCACCGAGGCACGTACAGTTGTGATTCATTATCATAGCAGAAGTGTTTTATCCCTATAAGAGGCTTTTTGTTTCCCATAAAATGGAACCAGTAACATTTTAAGAGACAATGTATTTTATAAATAGTAAAATTCTCAATACAAACTTTACCAAACAGCTACACTAGTGTGCTTACCAAGACTACTTAATTTTGTTTCAAGGTGAAGTGACAGGAATTTTCTCTTTTCTGTAATAATACAGATAAGTTTCCCTCATCTGCCATTGAACAGTTTTCAAAATAGCCTCTCAAGGCCCAGGAGGAATCATGCAAATATATAAGTATGCAAATTTTCTTTGTATATGTAATAATATGATTTTGAAGTTGCCAAAACCCCCACTTAATAACTTCCAACGTTCTAAAATTAGGGGAGTTTGGAGTGCTGGGCTCTGCAAATGGGTGCCGCAGACCAGAAAATACACTGCACAATTGCACACATTTGAGTCCGAAAATGCCGGAGACTTTCTAAAGTATGACCTCATATTCTTCTTTCAACTCTATTCTTTCTATCATCTCAGGGATGCTTTGTTTAAAGTAAGCGTGTTTCTAATCTCAACTCACTTTTAACTCTCCCCTCCCGGGTCAGCTTTGCCCCTTGCGTCAGCTGCGTCTCTCGCGCACACACCTGCACATGCGCATACACAGACGCTCCTCTCCTCTTGAACACAAATGCCACTGGCGTCACAGTGGACCTTGGCAGCCCCCAGGCCTGGGCCCTGGTTGTGCGGTGGGGTCACACATGAGACATTGGTTTGCTGTGCTGTGCACACATGGATAAGTGAGTGCTCTCCCTCACACAACAGGACGGAGATAATACATTGCGCTGCAGACATTTTCTTTTGATGTCTAAGGGATGGTTTGACTTCAACCAGAGCAGGAGAAGTTCAATGACAAGATAGCCAATTACTGCTTTATTTTAATGCCCAGACGCCTCAAGTTCAAGTCGCTCAGGGTGGCACTGACCAGGCTTTGCGTGTGTCCCAGACACCCAGGGAGAGGGGCACCAGCTGACGCAGCCCAGAGCACCTCGCCTGACAGGCCCCTCTCCCACGACAACCTGTGCTCCGATAGAGCCGAGGGTGGCCCAGCAGGAGTCTCAACTCCTTGACGACACTTGGCGCCTCCTCTCCAGGTGGGACACAAGGAAGGAAAAGCAGCCCTCTGCTCCCCGGGGCTGCCCTTTGGGCTGCTGCTCCAACAGACAAAGGGTAACAGGGCCAGCGGAGCAGGAACAGGATGAGCGGCCCCGGCCCGGCCCGGCCCAGTGCTGCTCCAGCCAATACCGCCAGTGTCATGTTCCACAGACATAGCAGCCCAGGGACGGCCGCAGCAGAGTGGCTTCGTGGAGGACTCGGGATTAATCAGCGTGGCACCGTCCTGATTAAACAAGGAGGCGTCCTGGGGCTCCACTGTCTGTCCCGACAGCGCTCATCAGGACGATGTGCGAACCCAGCGGCTCCCTCGGGGGCAAACTACCTTTTAATTTTTCCCTCTAAAGATTAATTCCATTGTTACGGAACCTGGATCCTAAGAGCCATAAACTAATCATTAGTGATTTTCAAACAATCTGACCTTTTCCGCCTCGGAGCATGGAGTGTTTGCTGCGAAAGAGGCCTGTGTGGGTCGGGGCTGCATCCGCCAGTGCGAGAAGCAACAGAAATGCCACGCTGGCATCGTGACCTGCAGAGAGGACTTCACTGTGCGGGACTTTCTGTGTCGATAGCTGTGACGCTAGGGACGGAGCTCTTGTCACAGCCTGGCCACGGGGGCTGCCTGGCAGGAGGAGGGCCAGGAAAAGGCCCACACCAGGCGCCCACACTCCCGAACCTGCCCTGCCCTCGGACCTCGCACAGCATCAGCACCACAGAGCGGGTGGCTCAGGCAGCAGGAGCGTGCCCTCCCTCAGTCCTGGGACCCGGGGCCCGAGGTCAGGGTGTGGGTGAGGGTGGGTGGTTTCAGGCCTCACCCTGGCACCCAACCCCGTGCTCAGCAGAGACAGCCTGCATCTCCTCGCACGTCCAAGTTTCCCCATTTCTTGAGGACCCCAGTCCAGTCCTGGGTCGGGGTCACCCACCCAGTGGACCTCAACCCAGCTGCATCTGCCCTCACCCCGCAGCTTGGGGGCTGGGGAGGAGGATTTGAAGGTGCAGCCCTCGGACTCGTCCCATAGCTTCTCATCTCCAGAGAACACGCCCAGGAAGGGCAAGGCCTGCCGCCTGTGCTGCCCTGTGTGTGTGTGTGTGTGTGTGTGTGTCTCTGTGACTGTGTGTGTCTATGTGTCTGTGTGTGTCTATGTGTGTCTATGTGTCTGTGTGTGCGTCTGTGTATGTGTGTGTCTGTGTGTGTGTCTCTGTGACTGTGTGTGTCTCTGTGTCTGTGTGTGTCTATGTGTGTCTATGTGTCTGTGTGTGCGTCTGTGTATGTGTGTGTCTGTGTGTATCTGTGTGTGTGTCTCTGTGTGTGTCTGTGTCTGCATGTATCTGTGTCTCTGTATGTGTTCTGTGTGTGTCTATGTGTGTGTGTCTGTGTCTGTG
>PVIR01015882.1:0-11038 GCA_004026965.1 Petromus typicus
AAAAAAAAAAAAGAGGTAGAGGAGGCCGGAGTATGGAGAAAGGTCAGTGGTAATTTGGGAAGAGGCTGCCTTTGTGACAAACTAAGGAGAAATCTGACAAAACTGACAAAGCAGGTATGAGGGAGAAGCCCTGAGCTCTGAAGAGTAGAAGTCCTCCCTCCAGCTTGCAGTCCTTTCACTTGGAGCCTTCGGGAAATCTAAAGTAACTTGTTATAAAATGGCTCTTTATGACCTTTTGGATTTAGATTTTTTCTTCACTGCCACCTGGCACTGAATGGACCTAGAGGCCCAGGTTACAGGGACAGGAGACGCTTTTCAACTAGTGTGATGTTAGATGGTGTGTATATAGGTGCAAGCTTGTAACTCTCTTCTCAGGCAGTCCACAGAAACTAGAATTTCTCTTCCATAAGGCAAGTCACAGAAACTCTGATCTTCTGCTGTCTTTCTCTCCTAGGCCATAGCAGGCCACAGAGAAAGTTCTCGACCTGCCTTATCTGGCAGTAAATCACAAGACTTGTACTTCAGGAGATGTCTTGGCCATACAGGGAGGGACTGTGGCACAGAGAGGCTGTTAAGAATTTGGACAGATCTTGCTGGATTTCTCCTCTCCGTCTTTTAAGATTCAATAAGATCCTTTTCCTCCAGGCACATTCCTACAAGTTGTCCATGTTTCAGTCACACATGTGTGATGTGAGCTCCACAGAAATCCAAAGGCCAGGTGATGGAGCACTTCCGGCCAGTGGAACACCGGAAGCCCCCAAAAGGTAGTGCGTCCAGAGGCAGGATGTGAACTCCACCACTCGCCACCCAGCTCTTGGCATCTTTTTCTCCTTTGCTTTCATTGTAGTATCCATTTAATAACTTGAGCCCTGTCTGCTGCTCTTGCACATGGACCAGGGCTGTGGGACCCCTGATTTGGCATCGGAAGGGGAGGGCAGCCTCAGAGACGGAGCCTCCTCCTGTGGGCTCTGCTGCCGTCTCCAGGTCTACCTGGAGTGGCGGCAGCTGGCACAGAAGATCTTACTTGGCACGTGTGGGGAACCCCCACACATGTGCTGTCAGAAATGATCTGTGTGATGAGAATATAGTAAGAGAACCTGAGTATGGGTTTGTTTTTCGGGTGTCATTAGAACCTGAATCAAGCTCTCCATACTAGGCGTGGTGACACCTTCCTGCGATCCCAGGTACCCGGATGGCTGGTGCAGTGGGATGGCAGGGCTGAGCCCAGCTCAGACAACTTAGGGAGACTCTTCTCAGAATAAAACAGAGAAAAGGCTGGAAATAAAAACAGAGCAAAGTGTAGCTCACTGCGAAGGCTGTGTGTTCAGTCTCTAGTACCTGGAGGGAGTCAGAAAGAAAAAGAAGAAAGAAACCAGAGGTGGGAGAATGAGGGGAAGGAGGGAGGGGGAGGAGGGGTGCGGAGAGAGCGCAAGTGCGAGCTAGCTGACATCCTGCTGGGCAGGAGTTTTCAAAGGCTTTGCTGATGGGAAGAACCGTGCGTGTGGTAGGCAGACGATCAGTACACAACACAACAGAGGCTGGCTGCTTATTTGGAAGGTAGGCTTCATAGTATTTTGCCTAATTAAAAAAATGCCCTGGGCCAGGGATTTAGCTCAGTGGTTCCGGCATCTGCCTGGCAAGCACAAGGTCCCTGGTACCACATACTACAATGCCAGGCATGGTAGCTCATGTACTATGATTTTCCAAGGTAGAATCAATAGAACCATTGAAGGAACTTGGAGAAAAGGTACATGAGATCTCTCTGCAGCAGTTTTTACAACTACATGGGGTCATGTACCATCACAGCACAATAAAAAGTTTATGATTTTGTTAAAAATACAAGGCAGGGGGCTAGGGATTTAGCTCAGTGATTCCTGTGCTTGGCTTGCAAGCACAAGGGTCCGCGTTTGACCCAGTAACCACGTACAACAGTCCTGGGCATGGTGACTCACACCCACTAGCAATCAGCACCACATATCACAGTGCCTGGAGTGGTGGCTCACACCTGTAATCCCAGCACTCAGGAGGCAGAGGCAGGAGGATTGTTGTGAGTTCAAGGCTCACCTGGGCTACGCAGCAAGCTCAGGACCAGCCTGAACTACAAAGCGAGCCTGTCTCAAAAAAAAAAAAAAAGCCTCGCCCTCAGACTGAGTTTACAAAACACTTTCCCATCCATCATTTCTCCTTGTTCCCGTGAACCCCCATCAAGCCAGGCATAGTAAACCTGTTACCGCCGCTTAGAAGCCAGCGGGCCAAAGTTCAGTGACTTGTCTGATTTGGAGAGCTAAGAAGGGCAGCATCTGGGCGAGAGTTCAGGCTGCCCGACTCAGTTTTCCTTCGTTCTTCTAGTCTGTGCACCTTCCACAGCACCCCCGATCATTCTACCCCTCCGCCGGCCCTCCCACCCCACTGGTATCTCAGACTTGAGCTTGAACTTGGAGTTTTCATGTCCCCGTGCAGCAGAACACACTCTACAGTCGGAGAGCCCAAGAGCCTTTCACATGGTGCGTATCTGATGAAGAGAAGTACGGTTTGTTAATATTTAAGGGACCTGCACTGAGCAGATCCCAGGAGATATTACCTGTTCATTACAAAATCCAGGAACTAAACCACAAAGTAAACACCTCACACGGCTCCCGTTGCTGTCCTTGTGATCAGGTTGTCATGGGAAAGCACCTGGCGGTGAGAGGTCAGGCCTCATCCCCACACTTCCTGCTGTTACAGAATGAAGTACTTGTTCACTCTGAACGCACACTTGGAACTCCCCGAGCACGTTCTCGGGGTTTGGCTCAGGCCTGAGGAGTATTTCTATCACAACTTGAGTAACGCCAAAAGAATGTGCACAGAGTATCGAGATGACAGAGGCTGGAGATGTCGTCACTGTGTCGTTGTTGGGACTTAAAGGAGAAAGGGGGATGGTAGGAGGGGAGGCTTCACACCCCACGCCCGCCCTGCGAGGGGCCGCACAGGCCTCCCCGCTGCTTCCCACGGCGCTCAGGTCCCAGCCTGCGCGTCCCCCAGGAGTTTCACCTTCGATGTTACAGCCCTGCCGGTGGAGGAGCCGACCGAGCGCAGCGCCAAGTTCTGAGCGTTGAGGGTAAAAGACTGGAAGAAAACCAGAGACGGCTCTGATGAGAGGGCGATCAGGTTCATCTATTTCTGTGTGTAATATTTTTTCTCTTCCAGCACTTCCTGTACTGCTGTGACCTGTCTTGGACAGGAGCCAGCAGGTGTATAGATGACATGGACGTCTGATACAGGACCGCCTCAGCCCACTCTTCCTGAACGCGGCCTTCCTCAGAGGAACTACGATGGATGTGGCTCTGTGACGTGTCGGGGTGGACAGGCCTCCGTGGCCTCTAGCATTTCCCTGGGACCACACGAATGAGGCGTAGAAGGCAGATGGGTGGACAGGGGCCTGAACAGCCTATGAGAGGAGGGGACTCCTCGGACACCTGCACATGCGCAGAAAGCTCCTTGGGAGATGCAGGCTGCAATGAGGTTCAGCACTCTTCTCGGTGCCCTGGAGATGACCCGGAACCAAAACCCAACCCCAGGGAGGGGAAAGGGACAGGGCACCCAAGCTGACTGAAAAAAATTTATGTATATCTAGATAGATAGATAGGTATAGATATATGGAACATTTATTTGTATCAACAGAACTTTATACTGACCTCAGTAATGATTGATTTGTTGGTAGTAACATACTTCAGGGCTGGGCTGTGTAACACTCTCTCCTATATCTACTCCATATAGTGCTGGCAGCTATAGTGGTTACTCTCTTTTTGGGGTACAGGGTAGCTATTGAGGTTGGGCCCAGGGATACCCTACCACTCACTAAACTACATGCGTATTCTTTCTCCTTTTTTATTTTGAGCCAGGTCTCACGAAGCTGCCCAGGCTGGCCTTAAACTTGTAATCCTCCAGTCTCCCATCCAGGTACTAACCAGGCCCGACCCTGCTTAGCTTCCGAGATCAGACGAGATCTCGGGCGCGTTCAGGGTGGTATGGCCTTAGACTGTAACCCTTCAGTCTTAATCTCTTGAGCCGCTGAAATTCTAGACTTGCACCACTGTTCCTGGCTGGGGAGAAGGTCTTGATTCCTCTTCACATGTACAGTCTCCGATGGTCTGACTACATCTGAGGTGCTGTGGCCAGTTCTGTGCACCTTATTTTTAGAGACTGAGAACATGAAGGTGTCCAGAAAAGAATGTTTAGAATCTACAAAGATGATGAAATTTTTTCTTCTTTTCCTTTTTTTTTGAGACACAGTCTCACTATGTAGCTCAGGCTGACCTTGAACTCTCAGTGACCTGCCCACCTTAACTTCCCAAGCAGGTACTACCGTCCTCGGCAGAGGTGATGAAATTTCTAATTCTAACTCACATTCTCCCCTGAGCTCCAGAATGTTTTCTGGACAGATGTTTCTGTCCAGAAGTTTTCTGGACAGCTGCTTTGGAATATTCTACCATTTTCCCCAAACAAGATGGATAGTAATAAATTTTATCCTCGAGTTGCTCCTGTTCCTAATTAATCTCTCAACCATTAATGCAAGACTCAAGAGGAACTTTGAATGTCATTCTTGCCGTCCTCTCCCGCGGGGTTTTTGTCTCCCCAGTAGTGCTAGGGACAGTGACCAAGAGTAACTTCCTGAGTCTCTGCTCCACTGTTTACGACCATCATATACGTTAGGCTACTTGGCTGTCCAGGACCACGTCACGCGGCAGCCTTTGCTGTCAACCCCTTTAAAGGATGGAGGGACTAAGGCCAGGAGAGATTCAGTAACTCACACAGTTACTGAGGGGTCGATATTGATCCAATGTTCACCGTTCAACTCTACAACCTGTGCCTTCAGCTCTTGGTCCAACTGCTGTTTTTTGTACCTGTTTTACCAGATCTCTCCGTCCCTCCTTCCCTCTCTCTCCCCTTTCTTCCTTCCTTCTCTCTCTCCATGTGTAGAGGAGGTACTCACAGAGTAGAATTTTTTGTTGTTGTTTATTTTTCTAACCCCAGAATCTAGTGAAAGGCCTAGTCTCAAACAGATGCATAATAAATATATGATGATTGAATAAATGTCTGAAATGATAAGACTCTCCTAGTATCACTGAGTTATAGCTGAAGGAAAACTTAGAGTTTATCTATACCTGGGGATATCTGGCCTGAAGAAAAGATTTAGGGAGGATATAAAAGTGTCTCTAATATTGGAAGAGCAGCCATGTATAGTAGAAGGAAAAGAAATATTCCCTCTTGCTCCCAAGCAATGAGCCCCAGTGGTCTGGAAAAGAAGGCAGGGAGAATGTGTGTAGTCAGGGAAAGTTTCACAGTGTATTGTAAAAAAAGAAAAACCAACGTATATTTTGGTCTTGGGGGACGAGGTAGGGGACAGAGTGAAAAGGGTGTGCTTCGGCAAGGCTGGTGCTAGCAGGAGGAAGACTTCCGGATCCTGGAGGGAGAGGCCACACAGCCACTTGTTTTTCCTGTTCCTGGACAGCCGTTGAGTGGCGGTTGGGACCAGAAGTCTCTAAGTCTCTCACACCCTGAGAACTGCGCTTGTCTTTCCCTTCAGAGTCAAACTGCTCCCTGGAGGAACAGGCCCCTTGTCTGGGTCCCTGAAGGGGAAGTTCTTCCCTAGTTCAGACAGCAGGGCTGCCGGCATTGGGGGCCCTGTTGCCCGACTCGGCCTCTGCTTGTGGCGCTGGGCTCGCACCTTCCATACTCATGGTTGGAGGTAGTGTGGGCGGCTGTTGGCTTGCGGCTGGGCCCAGTCTAGGCCCCTCTGGAAGTTGCTTCAGTGGAAGTGCCTGGTCTAACCTGCGGTTTCACCTTTCCTGGGGGGCGGTCCTTCTGCAGGCCCCTCCCCACTCCACAGCTCTGCGTGGTGGGAGCCCTGTATTGCTTCGGCACCACTCCCCAGGTTTTGCTGCTGCCCAGTCCTGTTCTCTCCACCCCTCACATGTGTAGTTCTGTCCAACCTGCTCATCTCCTAAGTGTGCTCTTTAAAAAGCATCACAAACTAGGCAGCTTCAGACACCTACACTGTTCTGTGGCAGTACCAGAAGTTAGAAGTCAGAGGTGGAGTTCTTGGCAGGGCCATGTTCCCTCTGCAAGCTGTAAGGGAGACTTTTTCCACCACTCTCGGCTCCTGTTGCCAGAAATCTCGGAGTCCTTGGGTTTGTCGATGCGTCACTCCGCTCTCTGTGGTCGTTATCTCGTGGTGTTCTCCCTGTACATTTGTCTGTTTCCAAATTTCTCTCATGTAAAGATCCCAGGGGTATTGGCCTGACAGCAGCCCATCCCGCAGCAGCTGTCTGAAGAAGTACTTCCTAACTGCGTCTCCACACTCTCCGTCTGGCATTAAGGCCCGGTCACAGGTATGGGGTAGGACTTCACACTGTCTCTCGGGTGGAGACACAACTCACAACGCCAGAAAATCATTGCTTGGGAGACTCCCTGAGTCTCTTGCATAGACTCTTTCGGTCCATAGGAATGTCTGTCTACCTCACCCACACTGTATCCACACTCTCCCGAGTGAGGGACAAGGCGGAGGTGGGAGGGGAAACATTTTAGGAGTGCCAAAACAGACAGCAGGGAAATGGTGGTCTAGTTGGCCATTTTAGGGATTGAAGCCGGGGTCTTCACAATGGGCTAGATCCTTAGTGTTTCGGTTTTTGTGTTTTTTTAAAACAGGGTCTTGCTTTTTTGTAGTTCAGGCTGGCCTTGAGCTCAGCTTTGAACTCACAGCAATCCTCCTGCCTCTGCCGGCATTACAGGTGGGAGCTACCATACCTGGCACTGTGGTGTGTGGTTCTGTGTCTCCATGCCTAGCATTGTTGTACGGGGTTACCCGGATGAACCTGGGCCCTCGTGCTTGAAAGGTGGTTGCTGGAACCACTGAGCTAAATCCCCAACCCTGGGTTTTTTTGTTGTTGTTGTTTTGTTTTTTGAGACAGGGTCTTGCTTTGTGGTTCAGGCTGGCCCTGAGCTCAGCCTCAAACTCACATCAGAGCAATTCTCCTGCCTCTGCCTCCCAAGTGCTGGGATTACAGGCGTGAGCCACCACGCCCGGCACTGTGGTATGTGGTACTGGTTGCTGCTGGGGTGAGTCTCCACACCCAGTATTGTTATGTTACCGGGGATCGAACCTGGGTCCTTGCACTTGCAAGACAGGCGCCAGGACCACTGAGCTTTATCCCCGGCCCCCTGGGTTTTTGTTTTATAAAAATGAGGGCAGGAGTCTCTCTAAATTGCTAAGCTGTCCAGGTTGGGCTTGTACTTGTGATCCTCTTTCCTCTTATCTCTTATCATACAGGCAACCACTCCCTTCAGCACTCTTTTATTTAAAAGTGCAAGTTTGCGGCCGGGGATTTAGCTCACTGTTTCTGGCATCTGCCTGACAAACACAAGGTCCTGAGTTTGATCCCTGGTACCACACACCACAGTGCCAGGTGTGGTGGCTCACACCTATAATCCCAGCACTCAGGAGGCTGAGGCAGGAGGATTGCTATGAGTCCGAGGCTGGCCTGGGCTACATAGTGAGCTCAGGGCCAGCCTGAACTACAAAGCAAGGCTCTGTCCCAAAACAAACAAACAAACAAACAACAAACAACCCACTCGTTTATTTTCTTTTCCTTTAAATTATAAGAATAATGTGTGTACATTAAAGGATGTTTGGAAAGGAGGGAATAAATAGAAAAGTGAGTCAGCCTCCAAACACATTTTAAACAGTTTTATATTTCCTTTTATTATTTTCTACATTCTATTCCTGTATTTTCTATATTTCCTGTAATTCCTATATTTCTACATTCCTATATTCCTAATTTCCTATATTTCTACATTCTATTTCTGTACAACCCATTTTATGTTCTGCTTGTTTTCATTTAGCACTATCTTAAAAGTCTTGAGAACTTTATCGATTACAGAACCTCCAATAAATGGATATGCTGCAATTTATATAAACTACTCATCTTTCGTGGGACAGTCTAGTTTCTGTTCTCTTCCCATTTTTAATGATGCTCCTGTGAGTATCAGTGTGGTTGAATGTTTTTCTACAGTAAGATTTTTATTAATTGGTACCACAAATGCTAACGGATATACACTCCCATAATATATTTTTAAAAATTTTTTGAGACAGGGTCTCGCTTTGTAGCTCAAGCTGGTCCTAAGCTCAGCCTCAAACTCAGCAATCCTCCTGCCTCTTCCTCCCAAGTGCTGGGATTATAGGTGTGAGCCACCACTCCTGGCACTGTGGTATGTGATGCTGATTGTGTCTTTGTTGTATATAGTTACCAGGGATCAAACCTGGGACTTTGTAAGGCAGATGCCAAAACCACTGAGCTAAATGCCCGGCCCTTCCCTAATACCTTTTATTCTAAAATAATACATGCTCATGGTGCAGACTTTGAGGGGAAAAAGCGGATTTTCTGTTCCTAGGAGCTGCTGAAGGCCCTGGCAGTGCCCTCAGTTCTGAGAGCCTTCCTCCTCATTTTCCCTTGCTGGGGCTCGAACTCTCAACTCTTCTGCTTCAGTCTCAAGAGTGCTGCAAAGTAACCATGATCCATCGCATCTGAAAACTTTCTTGTTTATTTGCCCACTTTTCTGTCACCAAGACAGCAGGAATTTGGTCTGCTGGTTCAGTAACGGGGCCTCGGCGCTGGGCGCAGTGCTGGTCATGATCGATGTTCTATAAATGCTTGCAGGATTCACACCTCAGATCCACAGGCTCTCCCCCAGCTTTCTTTCTCTTGTCCTTTTCAGTAGGAGTTGAAGTGCTTAACAGTATCCCGGAAGTACAGGAAAGTGTCCTTTCACACCTGTGTCTACGTGCTTGCTCCGGTCACACGGTACCTGATTCACTGGGGTGGACAGGAAACGAATACTAGAGTTTGAGAGTTTACCTGATGAAAAAGAAATGTGAAAACAAAAGATAAATAAATGTAGACTAAGAGGAATTTAGCTCACTAGACTGGTATAAATTACAGTTGGCATTTTCTTCAAGATTAATTTAGTTTACAATTTTAATTTTAATTTAAGCTAGTTGATTTTTTTCCAAGATGTTTTATGGTTTGGGGCCACATTAACGCAGGTGTCCTGGTTTTATAGAGGTTGGTCCCTCTTTGTCGAACCATCTCGGGCAATACTTTTCCCGGTGTGCAGTAGCTTTCGTTCAAGTAGACTAAAAATGTGGTCTGAGCCCTGCCGTGACCATCACTGTGCTGTATGGAGTCTGCTCAGAGGTAGACATGACATGAGGCGAGGACTCAATAACTGCTTCATAAATGTTCAAGCAGAATGACGATATGACATTTACTAAAAATGTCAAATATTGACAGAGGCTAAGGTAAATATGACTTAAATTAACAGTGTTAACAGTGTGTCTAGAGAGCCATGGCGCTGGAGAAAACAGGATGATTGTGAAAAAAGTGGAAGATTATAGAAGACATTTATTTAATAAAGTTCCAACTTGAGACTTGACATTCATAAATTTATTTTTTTTAAATTCCCCCCTCCTCGGGCCGGGGAGCTAGCTCAGTGGTTCCGGCGCCTGTCTTGCAAGCGCAAGGGCCCGGGTTCGATTCCCCGGTAACCACATAACAATACTGGGTGTGGAGACCCAGTAGCAACCAGTCAGTACCACATACCACAGTGCCAGGCATGGTGGCTCATGCCTGTAATCCCAGCACTCGGGAGGCAGAGGCAGGAGGATTGTGATGTGAGTTTGAGGCTGAGCTCAGGGCCAGCCTGAACCACAAAGCGAGACCCTGTCTCCAAAAACCTAAAAAAAAAAAAAAAAATTCCCCCCTCCTCTCAGAGAGCTAGGTTTTCTTTACCAGGAAGAGGACTTCAGGAAGGCTCCAGTGAAAAATCAATACAAAGTCCTGTGATAGATAGTGCTGAATTAGTCATGGTAACTCTGTATGTTTAGCATTTGAATATATATAAAATGAGGTGACTGTTAACCACATGTTCAGGGTTCCGTAATGAAATCTTTGTTTTCTTATTCAGAGTATTTGGAGGAGTTTAGTACTAGGATTATAGAGAGAAATCACTCATGTAGCTGGACTAAAAGTTGACGGTGAACCGGAAAGTCAAATTGATGGCTGCTGTCACCCGACGTGATGTCCGGCTGGAATCTCTGCATTTTTTTGTGCTGAGATGTCTTGATATGGTACCTGGGTCGGATGAGCATTCAGAAGCACTTGTTCATGAGCCCTTTATGTTGAACTCTGACCTGTGGAATCAGGTTGCATTTTAAGGTTTGCATTTCTGTAAGTCACTGCCCTACAAAGCCGCAGTGAGTCATGCTGGTCTACTTACTGTCCCTCTCCTAATTCACGTGGGGATCCTCTTTTTCTTTGCTTACCTCAATCTTAACCATTTTTGAAGAAAGTAAGTCAAGCCGTAGATTTTACAGAGCCCTCCTCAGCCCATAGTGCTTTCTTTCTTTTCAGGGAGAATCTTATTTTATCTGTATTAGTCATTATTTGCTGTATGCAATAATGATATTCACTGAGCCCACAGTGATGCATACTAGTCACCCTTCCTCTCTCGCTCTTTCATCCCACTGCTGGCCTCGCTGTCTTCATCGGGAGGCTCATGTACCACTGGTCGTCAGTCTGACTCCCAGTACCAGGAGCACCTCCAAAGCATGTCTGTATTGATTTCCTGCAGCTGCAGTAACAAAGTGCTATCACAAACAGCGGCTCGAACAACAGAACGGACTGTCCCACAGTTCTAGAGGCTGGAAGTATGAGGTGAAGATCTTTTATTTTGTAGTTTTTTTGAGACAGGGTCTCATTTTGAAGTTGGCTGGCCCTGACCTCACTATGTAGTCCAGGCCAGCCTCAAACCCACAGCGATCCTTCTGCCTCTGCCTCCTGAGTGCTGGGATTACAGGAGTGAGCTACCATAGCCGACAGTGTGATATGTGGTATTGGGGATTAAACTCGGAACCTTGCCTCGCCAGGCGGATGCCAGAACCACTGAGCTAAATCCCTGGCCCGAGGTGAAGATCTTGACAGCGGTGGTTCTTTTTTTTTTC
>PVIR01015882.1:11138-37572 GCA_004026965.1 Petromus typicus
CAGCAATCCTCCTGCCTCTGCCTCCCGAGTGCTGGGATTACAGGCATGAGCCACCACGCCCGGCACTGGTATGTGGTATTGGTTGCCGCTGGGGTGAGTCTCCACACCCAGTATTGTTATGTGGTTACCGGGGATTGAACCCGGGTCCTTGCGCTTGCAAGACAGGCGCCGGAACCACTGAGCTATATCCCCGGCCCGACAGCGGTGGTTCTTGTCAGCCTTGAGGAAGAATCTGCCCACGCCTCGGCCCTTACCGCTGGTGTTTTCGTGCTGTCTTTGGTTTGCAGATGGATGCATCGCCCTGGTTTCTACTTTCATTTTCACTTGGTTGTCTCTGTTTGTCTCTGTCCGAGTTTCCTCTGTCTATAAAGATATCAGTCCTAAGGGGAGAAGGCTTACACCAGGAGCCCTGATTACTTCTGTAGGTACCCAAGTGAGGTTACCATCTTGAGATACTAACGGTTAGGACTTCAGTGTATCTTTTCAGAGGGGACAGTTCAACCCATGACAGCGGCCCACATGAGGAGTAACTTCATCACAGATTTATCCCACGCACTAGGGTCTTTGCCTTGGCAGCTTTTGGTTTGAGGCTCAGAGGTGAAGCTCTGTAGGTTTCTGTCTCTGTGGCTTCTTATACCCGTGGCCAGTGCTGCCTTGACTGTAGTTTCATGTTTTAGCTACTTTAAAACCAGAAATTGGGCTGGGGATTTAGCTCAAGTGGTCTAGCACCTACCTTGGATGCACAAGGGCCCAAGTTCAATCCCTGGTACCACCAAAAAATAAATATAAAATAAAAAACCAGAAGTCAACATTTCTGGGGGTCCCCAAAGTGAATCTGAGTATATTTATTTTTATTTACAAACATCTTAATTTTATTTATAAAAATTAACTAATGTTGGTTGATAAATCATAGATCATAAATGCTAAGACTGTGGGCTCTGGAACCAGCTAGCCCAGTGTCAAATCCCTGCTTTGCCTCTTACTAGCTATGCAACCCAAGCAAATGCCTTAAGCTCTCTTGTGGCCCATCTATGCAGTGGAACTCATAATAGCCCTAATCCAATGACACTGCCATGAAGATTAAAGAATTAAGTCTGGCACACAGAGAGCCCCACAGTGTTGATATAGTCAGCCCTACGGGTCTCTGCTTGCGCTCAGGACAAGACCTGCAGCTTGCAGTCTAGCAGAGCACCCCCTCATGTGATAGGGACTGTATGTCCACTCTGTCACCGGCACTGAGCTCACCTCCTTTGTAGTTGCCCACAAAGGGAGATTACCTCTGCTGGGAAGAACTGAGCGCTGGACCTCGCTCTGGGCCTGAGTCCCAACCCAGTCCTGATCCAGGAGCCCCACTGGAGGTGAGTCATGGTGGCCACAACTGCTCAGCCTCTGGCAGGCCTGTGGCAGGGATTTGGCTGACTGGCCCTCCAGCAGTGCCAGAGGACTCCCTTGGGACCTGGGGGTGGGAGCTGCTCACGAAGTGGGTCTCTTCAGGACACTGCATTCAGGTATGGCTGCTGGTGGGACCGGTGGTAGCAGTCTTGCTTGGAAGAGCTTGGAAAGTGACACATCTTAGACAACATGGCCCTCGAGGGCCTTGAGCAAGGCAGCTGAGGGTCCAGGCACAGACAGCTGCCCGGAAGAAGTTCTTGAGGGGGAGAAGCAGGTGTGAGGAGCCGTTTGCTCTCGGATGGTGAGGAGGAGCAAAGGCTTGCTCTCAGGGGAACTGTTGTCATTTAGGTCAGAGTGATGCTTACAGGAAAAGAATGGCAGAGGAGAGGCCGTGAAAGAGCCGCGGTCTTGAGCCTTACTGAGACCTCTGTGCTTTGCTAGATGCTTTGAAACTTACTGAAAAACTTATGAAGTGGTCAAAAAACCTTTTCTTCTCTCTTTAAAAAAAATTTTTTTTCTTTTCTTTTTGTTTGAGATGGGGTCTTGCTGTGTTGCTTAGGCTGGTGCCTTAATTCCTGGACTCCAGGAATCCTGCCTCAGCCTCCCAGTGCTGGGGCTACACGTATGTGCCGTCATATCTGGCTTTAGTTCATTACTGTGGTGCTGGGGAAGAACCCAGACCCTTGTGTATGTTAGGCGTGCAATCCACAACAGCCACATCTCCAGCCCAGCCTTTTAATTCGGACAGATCACATAGGCTTTTAGGTATTTGATGGGTTAGTGGACAGGAGGGGAACTGGAGCAGGCAGAGCAGAGAAGCACAACTGGAGGTAAGGAGACCATTTAGGGAGTGTTTGTGACATCCACATGGAAAATTTTCAGAACCTGAAATAAAGTGGCATTACCCCAAGAGCAGAGGATAGACAGCCTATTAAGAAACAACCCTTAAAAGACTTGTGAAATCATTGGATACAAAAGAAAGAAGAATCTCTTTTGGATGAGAGGCATGTGGTGATATGCATAAGTAGACTAAAATAATGGAGGAAGGACCCTATTTGGGGAGTGGGGTAGTAGATAGGACAAGGCAGTCCAGCCATAGTAGCGCATACATCTGTAATCCCAGCACTGGGAGGCTGAGGAAGGGGGATCTCTGTGAGTTCAAGACCAGTTTGAACTATATAGTGAGACTTTGTCTTAAAAAAATGGTGGGCAAGACTAAGTAAAGGCAGTGCTGTACTTGCAGTACCTATTATGGACTGAATAGTGCTTTTCTCATCCTTATGTTGAAAGTCTAAAGTTCGGGCCAGGGAGTTAGCTGAGTGGTTCTGGCGCCTGCCTTGCAAGCGCAAGGACCCAGGTTCGATCCCTGGTAACCACATACCATACTGGGCGTGGAGACTCGCACCCAGCAGCAACCAGTACCACATACCACAGTGCCGGGTGTGGTGGCTCACGCCTGTAATCCCAGCACTCGGGAGGCAGAGGCAGGAGGATTGCTGTGATGTGAGTTTGAGGCTGAGCTCAGGGCCAGCCTGAACCACAAAAGCGAGACCCTGTCTCAAAAAACTTAAAAAAAAAAAACCTAAAAAAAAAAAAATCAAATCATTCTGAGCCACCCAGTTTCTGGTACTTGGTTCTGAGCTCTCAAAACTAAGGCAGTGCCCATGTGTATCCGGCTGGAGCTATCTGGGAGTTCAGGAGACAGCAGTGGGTCAGTGATGAAGTCACCCTTCTATAGACCGTGTGGCAGACATATGTCATCCCTTTCTGACTTATCCCTTAGAGAAAATTCTAGAATATTCTAGAGAATACTTCTCTACCACTCTGCAGTCCCAGTGGGACTCATAATCATTGTGCCATCTGTAGCCTGTAGACAGAGTCTGTCTAGAAGCAGAGAAGAATTTATCAAACATTCTTCTCTTGAAACCAAAGTAGGCAGAGAAGGAGGTAATCAGACGAAAAATATCCCTGCAGTATTAACTCCTGAAATCTGGTCCCTGTGGTTCAAATTCTTGTGGATCTTTTAGGTGTTTTGTGAGCCACTCTAGGTATATCCTTTCCTTCTCTCGACAAGGCAATGTATTCTTTAGATACATTGAGTTATCACCTGCCTTCAAAGGAATAATGCATTAGCCAAAATTGTGATAGCACACAATGTGGTGTGTGTGTATAGTAAAAGCAGTGTAAGGACAGGACACTGGGATCCATAGGGATAAAGAGACCAAGAAAGATCTCAGACAAGTGGGACCATACAGAAGATAAGAGAGAAGTGGATTGTGCTGTAGAGGGAAGTAAGAAACAAGAAAGAGGATTATCGTGTATAGCAAAACCTGAATCAAGTAGCAGGTGACCATATTGCCATTAGTTCTGTCCTACAGCAGGCTAGATTATCATCCACACTGTATAATGACCTCCTTCCCCCGTTAGTAGCTTAAAGCAACAAACATTTCATATAGATTTTGAGGGTCAAGGACCCGGAAGTGGTTTATTTGGGTGGCTCTGGCTCAGGGTTTCTCGTGAGTTTGTGCTGAAGTTGTTGTTGGGGCTGCAGTTTCTGAAGGTTTGACCGGAGCTGGAGGATTCACTCCCAGGATGGTTGGTAACTGCAGGCTTCAATCCTCCCTTGTGAGTCTCTCCAAGGCACTTGTCCAGGCCCAGCTATCTCTGTGCTTGTGAGCTGGAAACAACTTTCTCTTTTTCTAATGAACTCTTGCAAGTGATAACCCACCATTTGTACCATATTCTGTTCAGTAGAAATGAGTCATGAAGTGTGTCTTACTCTCAAGGTGAGAGGGGTTGTTTTCTGCTTCTTTCAGGGAGAAATATCAAAGAATTTGTGAATGTGTATTCAGAACCACTGCAGACCCCTTAGGTGATTTCTGCCAGAACCAGGTTAGGAAAGTGGATGGAGCAAAATAGCCAAAGTGTGTGCTGAATGGGGAAAAAAAACAAAGGTACACCAGTCTTTCTAGAAAGCTGGTTCCCTGGAAAAGAGGGCTAACTTCATTATTGGAGGAGAAAGAGTAGAGTCTTAAAATTTCTTACAATTTTTATTTGTTCATGTAGAGTCTGCATCTTTATTTATAGTTCTTTAAGTATCAACAAGTCACAGTCAGAATGGGTTAACAGGTTTTGAATTGGGTCAGCACTTCTTCACAGAAATGTCGTCTAGGGCTGGGGATTTAGCTCAGTGGTTCCGGTGCCTGTCTTGCAAGCGCAAGGACTCGGGTTCGATCCCGGGTAACCACATACCATACTGGGTGTGGAGACTCACGCCCAGCAGCAACCAGTACCACATACCACAGTGCCGGGCGTGGTGGCTCACACCTGTAATCCCAGCACTTGGGAGGCAGAGGCAGGAGGATTGCTGTGATGTGAGTTTGAGGCTGAGCTCAGAGCCAACCTGAACCACAAAGCGAGACCCTGTCTAAAAAAAAAAAGAAATGTCTTCTACAGGAAATGAAATAGTTCTACAGAAATCTACTTAACACACGTTGTATCTCTGGTACACGATAGTGCCTCGTGTTACTCTAAAATCCACCACTGTGTAGAGCTCACTGATGTATAGGGCAGGATACCAGGCAGGGCCTTTCAGCCTCTTTCCACAAGTATCCTCAGGGCATCATTAAGGGGAATGCCAGAAGCCTCTCCAGGGAGGCCAGTTCGTGGTAGACCTCAGTGCTGTGTGCAGCCTGCCGACCTCTCTATACAACGTGTGCCCAGCACTCCCTGCGCCAGAGGACGTCTGCATCTCTGCGGCCCGAGTACCGCCTCTCTGGGCCGGGGTCCCCTGAGCTTGTGCCTTCACAGTGAGAAAGGAGAGTGAGGGGGGAAAAGGTAGAGGAAATGGGATGAGGCGCAGCAAGGCATGATTGTGAACTTCATATGCTGGCTGCTTTCACTGTAACTGGAGAAATGGGTCTTATTTTACCATATTAAAATTTAAGAGATTAAGGCACATGTATAAAATATTGGGCAAATTATAGAGCTACATAACAAAATAATAATAGTGTGAGGTCTGTGATTGCCTTAGGGTAAGATGAGGAAATGGGTTCTTTGGGGAGCAGGCTGGGTGATTTTTTTATTCGAAAGAACTAAGGAAATGAAATGGCTTGATTGGAGAATGAGAGCTGTAGTCTCCCTTTGAAAGGTCCATCCAGGACCTCTATGTTAGTCAGGTTGTGAACATAAGATTCTTATGTTTTTCTCACTGGGGAACTGAGTGTACAAAATTGTTATATGAAATTCTGTTTATAAGAAGAGAAATTTCAATCTGTGGATTCTAATCCTTGAGAAAATCTTTGTTTTGTGGATGATGCAGGGGTCAGTGGTGATTTGATCAGAGCCCTCTGTCCCTCGTACCGCTTTGTCTGGTTCTTGTTTAATTTAGGGGTTCATATCACCCCACACTGGCTTTCAGATCTGTCTCTCTACAACACTGAGAGAGAACAGACTGCACCACAAAAGGAAGAAGCTCTCGGTCTCTGTTGCTGGTACTTATCCAGCTCTTTATATTCATCGCTAGCCTGATTTTAAACTTGTATTATACTGTAGAGATTATAACTTATGTAGGGGTCTATGTTTACAGTCACTCACATGACCCACTTTTCTCTACATATGTGCTCTTTATTGCTTTTTAAATGGGGAGGTAGAATTTGCAAATATTATAATAAGTAGATACAAAATTTTGAAAAAACATAGAAGAAACTATCAACAATTGATACTTACAACATATTGGTCTAGAAATCCAATATACTTTGGTATGAAATGTGATTAAAAGATACAGTGACTAACTGCTGAGTGTCATCCAATGGAAAGATTTAATCTTGGTAACCGGGCAAATAGTTTCATACTCCATCGTGACAATACTCCCTGTCACACGTTGCTTCTGCTGGTGTTTCTGTCAAAATCTTAGTGTGTCCTCACCTACCTTATTCACCAAACTGGATACTGAGTAATACCTGGGTCTTCTGCAAAGTCAAAATGACCATGAGAGGTAAAAGCATTAAGGCAAATTCAGGACGTTCAAGCAGCCATGACAGTATAACTAAAGGTAGTCATAAAAGAGGACTTCCAGAACTACGGTACAAAGTGGTGAGAGTGATAGGACAGCTGGGTTCAAAGTGAAGGTGGGTATCTTGAGCAGAATTAATGGCAATATGTCTTACTGTAATACAAATTTAAACATTTAATTTTTTTTTTTTTGAGACAGGGTCTTGCTTTGTAGTTCAGGCTGGCCCTGAACTCACTATGTAGCCCAGGCTAGCCTAAAACTCACAGCAGTCCTATCTCTGCTCCTGAGTGCTGGGATTATAGGTGTGAGCTACCATGCCCGGCACTGTGGTATCTGGTTAATGGGGATCAAACTTGGGACCTTGCACTTGCAAGGCAGATGCTGGTACCACAGAGCTAATTTCCTGGGCCAACATTTAATGTTTTGGTCACAACTTATATATACATTTTTAGACTTTTTGTCAATTTTGCTTTTTTCTCATTTCTTTATTGCTTTGGCAGTAAAGTTGTATGTGTGTATGTTGTTGTTTCTTTTGTTTTTGTGGTACTGGGGATTGAACTCGAGACCTTGAGCTTGCTTGCGAGGCAAGCGCAGAGTCCTGAGCTCAATCCCCAGCCTTGTTGTTTTATTTTGGAGGGGCAAGGTTTTGATATGTGGTTCAGGCTGGCCTCGAACTGGCAGTGATCCTCCTACCTCAAGCATCTGAGTGCTGGGATTACAGATGTGCACCACCTGCACAGCCTGGCCTATCTAGTAATTTTCAATAGTGTGGTGTTGGTAAAACTGTAATATAAAAATGAAAGGTTAAATCTTTATAATTACATTTAAGCATGTATTGTCTTCATTTCCTTCTTGACCTTTCCCCACCGATGGTAGTCTTCATCCTACTTCTTTGTTTATCTTTCCTATGCATTCTTTCCATAGACTTTTATCATACATGTTCCTAAAAAGTATGTTTTCTTGTAGCTGTCTTACATTTTATGAACAAAAAGTAGGGCATGTGGCTTCTCTTGGCATTTAAGTTTTTCAGTTGTTATTCACTAAGATTTAAAAATTCATTCTATTTTGTTTGGTTTGTGCATTTTTGCCTGCCTTCTTATCTAAATGCCCTGTCAATAACATAATCTAAATGCTCTGTTTAATAACAACTTGATTAAATGATTAAAACATTAATGTAATTATCAAAAGGATTATCATATCTATGAGCAGATTTTAAAATAGCTTTTATATAATGTGTTAGTGGAGAGTAATACTGCTCTTCACCTTTTCACATAGAGTCTTTTTGGATCCTGGATATTTGATGTCCATTCTTACCACCTTCCTGAAATTCTGCCTCTCTGATTTGTAATAAAAAAGTCAAGCTTATTTGAGGGATTTATATAGAGTGTAACATAGCAGAAATTACTTGGAGAGTGGTATAATAATATTCTACTTGACCTGCCTAAAGTTTGTTTTATTTATTTTTTTATTGTGAAATAGGTACATTTTATATACGTATTGTGATCTCACTCAAAAAGTTTACATTTTAATTATACCAAGGAACTTTTAAACTTTCTTTCCTATTACATTTTATAAAGTCTTGTTTATTTTAAAGCCACCAAGTATAGACTATTTTCTCTTACCTTCATTTATCCTACTTTCTCAACCCCCAGCCAAACCTGTATAACATTCATGTTTTTGTGAAGTATATGAGAATGTTCTTCATTTGTAAGTCAAAACAGCATTGATAGAATTTTATGCAAATCATTCTGAAGAAGTTATTCCCTCTACCTACTGAAATAGTGAAGAGAATTATCTGAGAAAATTTTCCAGGGCTTCTAGGCTTTCCTCAGAAGCCCATTTACTCTAGGCCAGCAATCCTCATGCCCTTTGCCCAGTGAAGGGCGTGAGGGCCTTGTGGGTCCCCGGAGGGCTACACCCCACCTCTTTTGCAGCTTTTCTGTTCACGAGGAGCTGCATCCATGTGACACAGAGAGTATTTGGTGAATGCTCAAAGGTGAGACCTGGCTCTCTTCCTTCAGAGAAGCATTCAGGGTTGGCGAGAGATAAGACATTTCTAGGAAGAAAAGAGCAAATAGCAATCAGTGAGAAGCTGAAGGACTTGAGATAAGAGACAAATGAGAGGAGCATTTTCTGCCAAAGTTTTGAAAGTGGGACAAGTAAGTCTGCTTTTTGGAGAAAGAATGAAAAACAGCCAAAAAGAGACTTGTCTTCTGCTGCAAAATGGTTTTATAATAATGAGAAGAACTCAAGGTCAAGATACTGACCTACTGACCCAGTCATATGCAGAACAAGTCTGTGGAGCTCCCTAAAGAAGACACCAGCCTCCGTGGTGGGGTTTCAAAGCCACCAGGAAAGTTCCCTCACACCAGATACCTCGACTGCTTCTTCTTTTTTTTTTTTTTTTTTTTTTTTTTTTTTGAGACAGGGTCTTTCTTTTGTAGTTCAACCTGGCCCTGAGCTCAGCCTTGAACTCACAGTGATCCTCCTGCCTCTGCCTCCCAAGTGCTGGGATTACAGGCGTGAGCCACCACATCCAGCACTGTGGTATGTGGTTCTGATTGCTGGTGGGTGTGAGTCTCCACGCCTGGCATTGTTGTATGTGGTTACCAGGGACTGAACCCAGACCCTTGTGCTTGCAAGGCAGGCGCTGGAACCACTGAGCTAAATCCCTGGCCCTCAACTGCTTGGTTCTTGACTTGAATAAGGGCCTGAGGCTGAGAGTGGTGGGGCAGGAACTTAGTCTGCCCTCTACCAGCCAAGCTGTGCCACAGAGCTGCTCCCAGGAGGAGCAAAATGGACACCTTGTGAGGGTCTGTGTGTCCAGAGAAAGCCTCTTTCTAGTCACTGTAACGCTTCCCAGTTCTCAAAAGACCTTCCAGAGAGAAGAGGTCGTTCCTGCTTGCAGTTCATTCATCTCTGTATAAATCAGGAAGAAGCACCTCCTAGGCAACCTCGTTTAGTTGTCACAGTGTAGAGACAGTGGCACGGCGACTGAGTCATGGCTTGGTGGGTGTGACTCGGGCACTTTTTCTCAGAATGTCAGGTTCCCATTCAATCCTGACGTCTGAGGTTTTGCTCCCAGGCTTTGGTGTGAAGCTGCCCCTCATTTCTATCCTGTCCCGAGTCCAGGGTAGGGCTTTGGCATCCATCCTGATAGTATCTTTGGGGAGGGTTGGGGCAGAACCGGAAGACGATGCCACTTAAGGGGAGTTTACATCTGCTCTAGTTGTGTTCACGTAGTTTGAGACTAGAGCAAGGAAATGAAGAGAGAGGCCAAGGAATGAACGGAAGCCTGGAGGCCACAGGGTCAGCCAGGGCCAGGCAGGGCTGAGGGGAGGACACTCAGCTGGAAGCTGGCTCAGGATGGACAGTGGAGCAGACCGAGGCCTGGAAACAAGCCAACTGCAGGCAGGCCGACCAGCACCCCGCAAGCCACACTGCCTCTATTCTTGTTTTTTGGTGTCAATTTCCCTTTTATTCTGCCCACTGTTTAGTCATGTTTAAGTGAGAGTCGATTCCAGCTGCCTTCTCAGAGAGGAGCAATGCCTGTTTTGGGGCTCGAGATGTTTCGCCACCCAGTACCTGTGCCCCAGGACAGCAGGCCGTAAGGTACCTGAGTTTTTTGGAGGAGGGAGCATACATTATTTTCAGGAGAAGTTGACAGGTCATAGACTGGAACACAAAATTTATATGAAATTTAAAGATTCCACCCAGATCTAAAAATAAATTTCTGTGAAAAAAAAAACTCCCCAAATAATTTAAAAATTAGATAAATGTGTGGCTTCCAGAGGGCAGCGCCCAGGTTTGCTCTCAGGGTTTCCTGAAATAGTCATTCACTCTCTTCTGCTGTTGTGCTTGTTTTCTTCCTGCGGTGCTCGAGGCTGGACTCAGGGCCTTTACACACGAGGCAGATACTGCCTCAGAGTGATGTCCCCAGGCCTGTCTGGCTTTTGAGAATATTTCAGTACAGAAGTTGGTGGAACTTCCCAGAATTTTGCAGAACCCGGTGAGCTTCTGAGGCAGTGAGAATTGTGGAGAAAGATGTTCTCAAGCTCAGTTCGAGGCAGGCATGGCGCCACTGAGTTAAATCCCCAGCACTGAAGCTCAGTGTGGATGTCCAGAGAGGGCCTGGGCTGCTGAGGAAGGTGGCTGTTGCCCTAGAGGGAAGGAAGACTGGCCAGGGCAGCGTATTTTGAATGTAAGTGAGTAACTGTGTGAGAAGTTACTACCTAGAGCCGGGGAGTTAGCTCAGTGGTTCCAGCACCTGTCTTGCAAGCGCAAGGACCCGGGTTCAATCCCCGGTAACCACATACCATACTGGGCGTCGAGACTCACCCCAGCAGGAACCAGTACCACATACCACAGTGCCAGGCATGGTGGCTCACGCCTGTAATCCCAGCACTCGGGAGGCAGAGGCAGGAGGATTGCTGTGATGTGAGTTGGAGGCTGAGCTCAGGGCCAGCCTGAACCACAAAGTGAGATCCTGTCTCAAAAAAAAAAAAAAAAAAATTACTACCTAGAAGCTCACTTAAAGCTGGAATATCTAAAATGAGGGAAGACCTTTATTCTCTCAGCGCAGTCTCTTCTTATTGCTGATGGAGACCCAGATCCTAGAGAGATTAAGCGAATTACCCAAGGTCCCACAGCTAACAGCAGAGAGAGATCTAGATTCCTGTCCCCCAGAGGCAGCAAGCTAGGAAGCAAATCTCTGTCTCTTATTTTATTCCACCTCCAGTTTCAGAATGAATTGTATTTTGCAAGGGGTTGTTACCAGGGATTGAACTTAGGCTCCGTACCACTTGAGCTAAATCTCTGGCTAGTTGGGGTTTTTTTTAGTATGTTTTAAGGCTGGTCCTAAACTCAGCCTTGAATTCAGCAATTCTGCCTCTGCCTCCCGAGTGCTGGGATTACAGGCATGGGCCACCATGCCCGGCACTGTGGTATGTGGTACTGCTCGCTGCTGGGTGTGAGTCTCTACGCGCAGTATTGTATGTGGTTAACTGGGACTGAACCCGGGTCCTTGTGCTTGCAAGACAGGCGCCGGAACCACTGAGCTAAATCCCTGGCCCCTCTGTGTCCTTTAATTGGAAGGAGCCTTCCTGTCATGTCGAGAGGAACAGTACCTGCAACCTGTACTGGATTGAATGATGGCTCTCCAAAAAGATATGTCCATTATAACTAATATGTACAACTAAAAAAAAAAAAAGACAAGTCTGCATCCTACTCTCCAGGACCTGGAAATGAGACCTTATTTGGAAAAAAGGTCTTTCTAGATGTAGTTAAGTTAAGGATTTGGAGATGACATATTATGTATTATTTTGGTAGGCCCTAAATCAAATGGTAAGCATGCTGATAAGAGTGACAGAGAGATGGGCACAAATGTACTTGCCTCAAACCCACACTTGGGAGGCTGAGGCAGGACGACTTTGAGGTCTAGGCCAGCCTGGGCCAACAACAACAGCAACAACAATAACAAAATAAAAACAGAAAGAAAAAAATGACGGAGGGAGACAAAGAGAAAGCCCTGTGATGAGTGAGACAGGCCAGCTCCGAGGTGTGGGTAGAAGGACCCCTGTCAGCTCAGGAGCGGAAGAGCGTCAGGACTCCTCCCCCAGCCTCTGGCAGGAGCACGTCCCTACTGAGACTTCCATTTGGGGCTCCCAGCCCCCAGATCTGTGAGAGAACAGTTGTGTGCTGTTGAAAGCTGCCAGGTCTTTGATGACTTGCTATGTCTGCTACAGGAAACTGACATACAATCCATGCTTTCATTCTTACCTTTCTTTAGAATCTGTCTCTGTCTCTGTCTCTGTCGTCTGCAGCATCTGATCTGTATTTTACATTTGCATGTGCACATTTATTCTCTGATTTCCAATGCAAACCGTGGCCTTGTTTTGTATTCACTGCTGTGTCACCAGCATCTAGAACAGTGGCCGACACACCACGGGTGCTGAGTACTCCCTGAACGAACAAATGGGTGAGACGCTGGGACGTGAGACCTTCTAGTGACTTGGATTTACATTTTCCCTAACTGAGGGGACCAAAGAACCCCGTGCTGATGACACCGAGCTGCACGGTGGGAGAGCTCTGGATGTAAGTCGTGGCTCTGCCACTCGGCGGCCGAGGCCGTGGACTCTGAACCTCACTTCAGCTGCTGGCAATGTAAGGTGATGCCCGCCTCTGCTTTCCAAGGTCCCTGGCACGGGAGGCAGGAGTGACGATACTGAAGAAATGTTGTATGGCCAGGTGGAGTGGCACAGGCTAAAGCACACTGTAAGACCCTGCCTCAAAAGAGGACAAGTAAAAGAGTGGCTAACTGGGTTAGAGCTTGGTGAATGGTTCTCGGGACGCTTCTTTTCTTCCTCTTCAGGTCCCAAGACTCACCTTCCAGGCAAGAACACTCGGCTAGGTGCGGCCATTTCTTCCTGAACTCAGCCACGTTCTCCCAAGGCCCAGACCTGGTACTTCCAGTTACGTGTAGGATTTGTTAACTAACTACACATAGTAAGAAACCCTGTGATTCTCTCTAGTGACTTGGTGAGATCTATGGTATATTTTCCATCTTTGGACATTAACTCTCACATGCACCTCATTACCATTAGTCTTCGTGTCATGAAGAAAAAGGTCGAGGCCATTTTACACCTGCAGGTTTGTGGTGTTTGCTACACTCATCCTCCTTGGGAGCATCAGCGTCTCACAGCTTGCCCTGTAGGTGCTGAATATCAGTCTTATGATTTATATATAATAGAATTTGGATTTTGTTGTAAGAAATCATATACATGTGTATATATACACATATGCATAGATACAGACACACAAGTACCCATCTCTTTCAAAAATACTGGTTGGAAATACAATGTTAGAAATGCTGACATCTATTATTTCTGGGGTTTTGGGTTGTAATAGTTTTAGCTTTTTTTCTTGAACATTTCCTTCACTTTTCAAAATGTAAATGGAAGATGTTTCTAACTCATTTTTGTATCAGATAAAATGTCAGGCTTTACTTTTGAGATTTTCTTCCTAGAACCGACTCAGAATATAAATTCTAAGGTTAGCTTCAGTGCAAGTGCCTAGGGATTTCCGTGAGTCTTGAGTGGATCTCAGGAAGGATGTGTTTGTCATATCTTTCCTTTTACACCAGAATTTCATAGCAAAGAAGAATAACAGTGCAACCATTGTGTGGCCCAATTCTAGCCAGAATTCCTCAGTCTGCTTCTCCTCTTTATGGTTTTCCTGGTTCCTTTGATAAGAAATTTTTCTTGAGATCTTAAGCAGACCTAATTTAAAGCATTTTAATCATCATGCTTTTTAAGCTTTTGATTAAAAATAGAACATCTTGTATAATTCCCAAGGAAAATCAGTTCTGTTGAATCTCATTGCTTATTCATAGAGGGCATTTGACCACTCAAAGAGAAGAGTGTGAACATTCAGTGGATAGTTCTGAAGTTGTTATTTCTAAAAGGAGTCTAACATCCCATCTTTGTCTACGGTCTGGACTTGAGCCAGTTAAACTTAATCCAATGGTGATGAATTTGATTTTGCATGAATTAAAGAAGCATTTGCAAAATAGCTCTTGACAAAATGTTTCATTTGTATTCAGCATCAGCACATTTTGCTTTTCTTTTAAGGTTGGGAAGGAAAAGGTTTCAATCACACATTGTAGGCAAATGTGTCCTAAGTTTTAATGTGGAGGCAGCATAAGTTGTTCTCATGATAATGTTAATAACACCTTTCATGTACTACATTTTAGTTGACACTTAATCCTGATGGAACAAATGTAAAATTAATCTTGGTAAGAAATGAGATCAGAGTGGCCAATCAGGTTTGGAAGTGGGACTCATGGTACTATCATCAGATCGATGAGATCTTAAATATCTGATGTGGAAACTGTGTCATGAAATGACAAGGAGAACCCGTGCAAAAGTCTTTTTAAATTTCCCCCTTGTTCTTTATTTCACAGTCTGTTCAAAAGGCTTATTACCTCAGCTTCAAAACACACATCCAAGATGTTTACCAGCTGGCAACTTTTATTTTTTTATTTTTTATTTTTTATTTTTTTCTTTTAAGGTTTTTTGAGACAGGGTCTCACTTTGTGGTTCCGGCTGGCCCTGAGCTCAGCCTCAAACTCACATCACAATCCTCCTGCCTCTGCCTCCCGAGTGCTGGGCAACTTTTATTTTTTAATAAAAATTGGGATGGTTCAGCTCAGCTTTCCCGAGAAAGGCACAAAAGGAGAAGAGAAATCATTCTTCACCTCCTTTTCCCCAGGGTGAGATGTCACTCGCTTTCAGTTAGGTGACTGGATGAACCGTGAGGACAGACAGACGCCCGAGACAATGGGACAGACGCCGGAGACGATGAGGCCAGTGTGGGGGAGGGGCCGCCGAGCCCGCCGAGTGGGATACCTCGCAGTTAGCTCTCGGGGCCCTTCACAGGTAAGCTGTGTCATGTACGGGTGTGGCACAGAAGGACAGCGGGGGAACCTGGGAAGTTGGCGGGACAGGTTTCAGGTCTGAGCACCAGCTTTGCACAGATGTGAATTTCCTCACTTTAGGCAAGAAAAGGCTGGATTGGAGTCTTTGGAGGTCGCATCCACAGGGTCGATCTATGAGAGAGTGCAGGTCAGAAAACACTAGTTCGGTGTTTCCTTTTCTTCCTTAAGAGGCAGAAGGTCGGGAGTAGGTATTCTACAGAAAGATTCCCCTGAAGTAATAGAGAGACCAGCACCCCCAAGACTACCCAACCCAGGAAGAAAGACCACCAGTGTTGTCAGGCCAGCGTCATGAGGTCAGTGCTGAAGAGGTCAGCCGTGTGCTCACTGTTCCATCTTTTTTTAGAAGGATTATTGTTGAAGTTCCAGGGTTGTAACCTCAGATTCAGTTCTAATTTTAGTATATGTGCTGCCGAAGCGAGCACAAAGTTCTAAAAAGATGCAAGGAAGAGAGAATTGAAAAACTGAACTTTACTAAAATTAAAAGTTTCTGGGACCAGGGAGTTAGCTCAGTGGTTCCGGCGCCTGTCTTGCAAGCTCAAGGACCCGGGTTTGATCCCTGGTAGCCAAATACAAGACTGGGAGTGGAGACTCACGCCCAGCAGCAATCAACACCACATACCACAGTGCCAAGCATGGTGGTTCACGCCTGTAATCCTAGCACTCAGGAGGCAGAGGCAGGAGGATTGCTGTGATGCGAGTTTGAGGCTGAGTTCAGGGCCAGCCTGCACTACAAAGTGAGACCCTGTCTCAAAAAAAAAAAAAAAATTCTGCACTGAGAAAGTCTCTGTCAAGAGCATGAAAAGACAAGCCACACAAAGAAAGAAAATATGTACAAGACACAAATATAGAGGACTCATAGCCAAATTACTCAAAACTATTTGACACTGAACAACAAGAAAAAAAAAACCCCTTGATTTTAAAGACTTAAGATCTTAACAAGCAAATAAAAAATGGCAAATAAACATGAAAAGATGTCCACCACTTAATGTTATTAAGGAATTGCAAATTAGAACAACGAAGAGGTCCCACTACACATCTGTTGGAAGACCAGAATCTAGACCCCTGGCTGGCAGGTATGCGGAGAGGCGGAACTGTGGATATGTTGCTGTAGCAACACAAAATAGGACAGCCATTTTGGAGGACAGTGTGGCATTTGCTTACAAAAGTAAACATTCTCTTAGTGTACAATGGGATAGTTATGCCCAGTGATGTTTACACAGGGGAACTGGGAATTTATACTTACATAAAAACATACACAGCTTATAGCAGCTTTATTCGTAATTGCCAAGACTTGGAACCAACAATGATGTCTTTCAATAGGTGAATCAATAAATAAACTGTGGTATATCCAGACAGTGGAATGTTATTCTGTGCTGAGGAGGAATAAGACATCAGCCCCCTAAAATACCAAACAGAGGAAACTCAGTTGCATGTTACTATATCTAAGAAGCCCATCTGAAAATATTCCGTACTACGTGATTCCAGTGATATAACACTCTGCCACAGTGAGTCAGGCAAGTCCATGGTGACAAGGTCGTGGTTTCCAGGTCTTTGATGGGAGGGAAGGAGAGACAAAGAGGCAGAGAACAGAGGATTTTTAGGACAGTAAAACTAGTCTCCATGATGTCGGTGTGGTGGATACTCACCACTCTACATTTGCCCAAACAGAATAGAATGTACAGTGCCAGAAGTGAACCTAAAGTAAACCAGGAAGTTGGTGATACCCTCATAAGGACATGTCAGTGTAGGATCATCAGTTGAAACAAATTTACCAGCCTGCTGCAGGGCGTTGAGAACAAGCGAGGCTATGCAAGTAGTACATGAGAAATCTCTGTAAAATACTGAGGGCTTGAGTATCAAGTTGGAGAGCTACCTGAAACATTCAGGCCCAGGTCCTTCCTGTTCCCTTGTCACTCGCGAGCAGACAGCTTCCTCAGGTCACCTGCCAGGTGGGCATGCCCAAGGTCCTGGCTTCTTTGACAGGATGTTTTCTGTCTTGAAAGTACTTCACTTTCTAGAGTCTGTTCCAAGATGAAAATGGAGAATCCACTGAGGATTGCAAGTGTCTGGAGCCCGTGCTCACTGGCTGCTTTGGGTCTTTTACTCCTACCCCTTTCACTGCCCTCCCCTTGTGCTCTGAGTCTTTCACTTTTACCCCCTTGTGCAGCCCCCCTTCAGCCATCTTCCCTAACGCACTTTGGCTCCCGTCCTCACATGAGCTCCAAGGCAGTCAGCAGCAGGACCTCCTCAGAAGACAATAGCAAGTGCTGTTGGATAAGTTCCTTGTTAGAGCTGTACAGAAAGATTGCACTGAGCCAGTGCACAGTGATTCTGTTAGTGATAGTAAAAGTCCTGATAGTGAAACCCTCCTCTCTTTTGACTCCCTGCCACCAGCAACAAAGGTTTTCCAAAGCAAGTGCAAGCTAATTTGTTTATTTTTCTTTATATTTTGAATATTATTTTTATATTATGTTACAGCATGTAATCATTTTTATATAAATAGTTTTGAGCTGTGTAACGAATCATCTGAGTTCTCATTATTTCTCATGGGGAAATTTGATACCCGAGTGCTTTGGATGTCAAGCATGTTTCTGGAACAAATTATGCTTGCAAACCAAAGTTTTACTGTATTGGGTTAGATGAAATGTTGAAATCAATTTCCCTTGCTTTTTAAAATGTAGGTACTAGAACATTTTAAATCACAGAAGCAGCTCACGTTTGATTTCTATTGGAATAGGGAGGGAAGTGAGGCTGTCAGCAGGGCAAGCTCAAGGCCTCTGGGCATTTAAGGGCCTCTTGGTCTGTAGACTTGTCCACTAAATTCTCCACTGTCAGAGAGCCGGGAACTGTTGGGGAATTGGGGTTGACCTATCCAGAGGAGCTCAAGGTGCCAGTGTCGCCCTTAGGCCTGGCCCCTCCCAGCAGTTCCTGCTCTTATCCTCACATGAGGATCCTCTCAGCTGCTGCTGGGTGAGTTGCCCGGGCTCCTGCTCACCACCCCAGATAGCAGCAGCCCCACCAGCTTTCCCGAGTGTGGCCCAGGCTTCCTTTCCGCAGGCCCAGGCACTCTAGCGTGCAGCATTCAGAAAGAACAGGGGCCTGAAGACAAGAGGAAGCTGCTCTCAGGCTGCAGAAGCACCTGACTGCCCTTTCCAGGGGTGGGGGCGGCGGAGGAGGTAGGGCTTGGCCCCTGCCCCTTCTTAGCCCCTAAATGTTATTACTGAGCCCGAAGACCTTTAGATGATACGATTTCTATTTATCAATATTTACTGTATTAGAAATTAAAATAGAGAATTAGAAGACACACATGTCATCACCTGCCAGAGCACTGGTGTTATGAGAACATCATATAACCCGTGGAAAACACTGCACATTAGTGAGATGTTAAGAGTAAAGGGAGCAAAGGGTAATTCATTAATCTTGTGAAAATAGTTTCCATCTCCCCCCACAGGTCCCTGGATCACACTTTGAAAACCACCGTTACAGATAATGAAGCAGAAACTTGGTCGGTGGTGACAAAACCAGGCACACAGGCCAGGGCTCTTGACTGCAGGCCAAGGCCTGTTCTTTCAGAGAAGTCTGTGAAATGTTATCACCTGGTGTCTCTTCTCCGCGGACTCCGCCTTCCCTCTCCCTGCTTATCTACCTGGGCTGCAGTGCCTGCGTTTGACTGAACAGCAGTCAAACCTTGGAATGTAGTTTCACCCAGGCGCCTCATTTCCTGGCCCTGAACGCAGGTATGTGAATTTGGCTCAGGTCCAATGTGCCTGCCCCCTCCTCAGGTGATGCTGGTGGGTTTGTGGTGGCTGCTTTAGAGCTAAGCCCATTTGAAAATGGGATTTGTGGCCTGGCACTTTTGAGAGTTTCTCGTTGGCAGCCTGGACAGGAAGTTGAGCCTAGACAAGGAGAACAGGTTGGACCCCTGGCCGTTCCAAGAGTCCGTAGCAGTGGGGGCAGTGGGAACCCAGACAGGATCCTCTGCCTCTTGCCCCTTATTTACTTTCAGCTTTGCAGTTTCTACCCCAAGTTGGCAGCCTTATGGTGGAGGAAGAAAAAGAATCTTTAATGGTCTAGACTAAGGCTTGAAGAAATGAGACCCTGGAGTGGTGGGCTAGGAAAGTCTCCAGCTGAATCTTTCTCAGGGTGCATTGTGCCTCTGGGCAATATCTGCCTTAAACCCCTCACAGCAGGGGAGATGGCCGTTCTGCATCTCTGAGCTGCAGCTCAGAGAGGGGAGTCCACCTAGCTGTGGTCACCTCCTCTGTGGATTGTGGAGCCATGCTCTGTTCTGTCTGCCCCAGTGGCCACACTTGTGACCATTTAGCAGTGCTTGCTTGGGGTCCACGTCTAGAGGATCCCATCAGATTTGCTTCTTTGCCTCACCCAGTGTTGGTGGGAACCCAGAAGACACAGCTCGTCCCTGAACTGGAGCAGGGGGTGGAGCTTCTGCAGCTCTGCTTTCATACAGATCCGGCTCCCCCGAGTGCTGCTCATTGCTGGACTCGTTGACCAGGTCATGCCCCTGCTTCATTCCAGCCAGGTAGTTCACCAGGGGAAGCAGGCAGACCTGGGTGAAACTGTGGACTGTGTCCTCGCTGGCGTGTCTTCTGGCTTCGGTTTCTTGCCCTGTAAAATCAGCCTGATGGAGCTGCCTGGTAAATGGGGGTTTAAGAGCTCACTGAGGCCCTCACTATTCAGGAAGGCTTTCTCTCAACAAGGGGGCCTCGTATCTCAGAAGACAGTGAGCAAATGTTCCATAAGGACGCTGTCTCGAAAAATACAACTTTAATTTCATCCATATCGAAGTAAGGGAAACTTCACTTCCACTGTTATTAAACTAAAGTTGTAATCACATCTTGCCCTGTTTCTTAGGATATACCAGAAATGTTGACATTTGGAGTTTTGATTGTTTTTCCTGGCATAACTGTTTCCTGACAAACACGTACAGAGTGGTGGCACAATCCTTCCTTCATTTGCATGTTTGGTTTTCACAGTACACACACAAACAAGGTCATTTCTTTGCAAAAATATTCCAGGACCTTCTCAGTTTCCCCAAGGGCTTCAGCTCAGTCCTTTGATATTCAAATGATCTCTTTTGAAGCACCTATCATCATCACCCTTGGATATTCTCTTCTGCAGTTGTTAACTGGGGTAACTTTCACAGATTCTCATGTGTTAGTGGCTTCACGCGTCTGGGTTTTGCAGTTTACCAATAGCACTTTCACCCACTTCACCAAAAGTTTATATTTGCCAGGATGTGCCATCTCTTTTACATTTTTGCATGTCTTCATGCAAAACAGTCATGAAAGAGGGTGACTAATTATTATTAATGACTTGCAAAAGGAGGAGGGAGGGTTGGCAGAGGGAGATTGAAATAGGAAAGTGGTCAGTTTCTTTAGGGAGCATTTTTGTGTTGTGATGATTTTGTTTTCTCTGTGCAGCCTCATAACTGAAATCTGGGTAGTACATGCTCATGTGACAAAGGGAAATTACCCAGCCAACAATTTAGGCAAAAACTATCAGAAGGAAGAACAAAAAGGTCCCTCCGTGTGTACTAGCTGACTGATGGCATGTGTCGAAGTCCTGTGGAGACAAGGATCCGAACACTGGCTTTCTAGGCAAGAGTGTTACAATTGATTAACAGTCATACCTGACAGGTTATGGGGGGGGAGGGGTAGGTGGCTCTGTACTATACTGCTGGCATTCCTTTATAAACACACAGACATGCAGTTTAACAAAATATAACGTTTAAAAAAGTTATCATTGTTCAAGAGGCATTTATAGTTGGAAACAAGATAAAAGGAAATCAGAGTTGGTTGTCTGTTATTCTGGTGGCTACCGCTTGTCCACTTGGACCAGCAGATGGCTGAAAAGAAGCAAGGTGGTTATTAGGAACATACACGGTGTTCTTGTTTTGGTGACATGAGCTTCCCCCTGCTACACGACGTGGCAGGGAGGTAGGCATAGAACGAATGAGGTAATGACACAAGGTGCCTCTCCTGGCTTTGGCCCTGGAGTCAGACAGATCTGGGGTTAATTCTACCACTAGTATTCAGTATTTATTGTGCACCATTCAGATAATTAATCTGTCGCGATTGAGAAAAGAGGGAATAATCATAGTGGCTGCTCTACTGTGTTGTCTGAGGATTCTGTGTGCCCTTCCTGAAACAGTGGGTATCAATTTCCCACTCAGGAAAGGGGTGTGAAGCCTAGTTCCGGGAACCGCATGCACAGTGGTAGGAGCTTGCATATCATGTGGCCCTGGGGGAACCTAGGTGTCCAGAGGGCCAGGGGATACATGGATGGAAAAGAAGCTGGAGGACCAGCGGTGTCAGTGTGCAGGGTTCACAGCCCTGCCCTCCCTCCTCTCCAGGAACACAGTTGTGACTCAAGCAATACCCTCTCCATTAATTATCTTGAAAGCTAATCAGAGGACACAGGGAAATGCAGCATTCTCTGCATGCTTAACCTTTGCTGAACTCTTTTAAATGCTTCTGAGAGCAAGTTGTCTTAATTCAAATCTATTCAATCTTTCAGTTTCAGCCTTCTCTGTTTCACCTAAGCTAAGGGTCTACTTAATTCTCCAGCCTGGGCAGGAGTCTGAGGCTCTAAGAAGAAAGAAGAAGAAAAAAGAGAGATCCGGTAGGAAGGGTAATAGGAGAGTAGGGGGTTGGGAGAAGAAGGCTGGTTTTTTAATAGTCTGAGAGTCAATGAGATGTTTGTTTTACCATATCATTTTGAGATTTTTTTTTATATTGACACAAACAGACTTTTCAGGCATGAAAAATTAAGTGCCTCAGAAGCAAAGGAGAGGAAAGACCGAATGAGTCACAATTTAAAATATCAGTAGTGGCTGTTGCCGTCAGTCAGCAGGGTGGTAAGATAAATAATGTCAACACTGGTTACTCTCATCATATAAACTGAAATGAGTAGTAGCCTATGTGAGTCAGGCTCACTTATAAATCTCTCCAAACAGTCGGGAGCCTCAGTTATGGGGCAGAGTAGAAGCCACTGGAGGGGGAGAGTCCCTTGGGTGCACCCAGGCGATGGAATCAGGTTAACAATCCACTGGACCGTTGAAGACGGGTAGACTTGGCACCCACCTGCCTGGGCTCTGCCACTTTCTGGCTATATGACCTCTCGCCATATTATTCAAGGATTTAACTTCCTCACTGGCAGCGTGGAGATAGCAATCGAGCTTTGATATTAGTCAAGCCAGGCCAAGTGAGGCTGCTGTGCCTCTACCCAGTAAGGCATAATTAATGATAATTAACCCTCAGTGTGTTATGGTTTACCATTTCTGTTTTAGGAACTAAGGGATTTGCCCAGCCAGGACTCAACTACAGCTTTATCTTCTCAAAATCCCTTTCATGGTTTAGTACATCTCACTCTTCTCTCAGGTGGGAGCCATAGATACCGTGAGAAGTTGCTGCTCAACCAGCCCAAGAGGAAACCAATTATCTTGGACAGTCTGGTGTACCTCTTCAAAAAATAAACAAAGGGAAAATTACCTATGTGGCGTGTACAACTAACTTGAATTTTTAGAAAATGTACATTACCATTTTTAATTGGAAAGATAATCTTTTCTTCTTTTAAACTGTGTGAGCTTCCTTTGCACTATCTATCATCGTGTGGGCTTGACCTTGTTCGGATAAAGGCTGAGAATATTGGCAGTGCTAGGGAGAAAGGGGTACTTACCATGAAGCAGAGTCCTGGCTTTCTCCTCTGCATTCTACTTTACTGTCTACATAGTTCGCTGTGGTCCAGCAGCCATTGCTAGTTCTGCCCACTGAGTAGAAGAGGACACCAAGCTGGCCACAGTACTGTTCAGTTCTCGCTCTCTCTCTCTCCTTGCTGAACTTGCTTTAAGAAGCACTTTTTAAAACTTCAGTGGTTGGTTCAGGGGTTGCAGAGCTCCCAGGGCTCTTGTTCAAATGCAGATTCCTGTGAGTAGGACTGGGATGGGGTCTAAGTATGTCCAATTCTGTAAGGCTCCTAGGAGGTCTTGGACCACACCCAGATACAACATGTCTACCAGGCTTTCCTTGTGGGGGAAGATGGAGCATCCCAAAACTATGCAGTTGTAAAAGAGATCTTAAATAGCCTCTGCCTGCCGTGTGGAAATAATTTGCTAAAATGATTCATTCTTTTTTTTTTTTTTTCTTGAGACAGGGTCTCACTTTTGTAGTACAGGCTGACCCTGAGCTCGTTACGTATCCCAGGTGAACCTTGAACTCACAGCAATCCTCTTGCCTCTGCCTCCCTGAGTGCTGGGATTACAGGCGTGAGTCACCACGCCTGGCACTGTGGTGTGTGGTTATAGAGACTGAACTCGGGACATTCCATTTGTAAGACAGACGCTGGAACCAGTGAGCTAAATCCCCGGCCCATAAAATGACCCATTCTTTAAAAATTCTCTTAATCCCAGAATCCATCCAGATAATGTGTCTAGAGGCAACTGACATGTCAGAATATTTACTGGACTTTCTCACTCTATATTTTATTTCCCTATGTGCTTCTGTTAAGTGTTGCTTAGGTCTCTCTGAGAGTAGGCTGCTGGTAGACAGAAAATGAGCCCGATGGGGCGCTACAGGATAAAGGGCTGCGGTTCTGTCTGCATCTGCACAGGAGCTCTGCTTTGGGCAGCTGGCTGCAGATGTGCAGTTTGATTCATGGAGCCCTAGTTCCCACTCAGGGACTTAGCATCTCTTCTTTCTAACACTGACAACACGCTCTATCCAGCATCTGCCAGGTTGGGACCTATTTGCAGCCTTCTCTGGCTGTTTCTGTGAGTCAATGGGCTTTGGCTGCCAGCAGGCACTCGGGAACTTTACCTCTAGTGCTTCTCATGTTTTCATTTCCTTCTCAGCAGATCTAAGCAACTCCCAGCTTGTTTCTGTCAGTCAGGCACTGGCATCCCTGCAGGGGGAAGTGTGGAAGTTCAGGCGCTTTGATGATAATTTCTTTTACATGCATCTCCTCCCCTCTCACCCCAGCTGTGAAAAGTTGAAAAAGGCAACCAGAAGTGAGAGGACCTGCAGAGAGGAATCTGCAATGGCTCTATTGACATTACCCAGGTATTGCTTTCTGACTGAGTCTCAAAGCCACCATCAAACGCCTTCCCACCGGCCTTCTGATGTACTCATGCAAACTTGGGAAGCTTTGTGGGCCTCAGCGGGGCACCCTGTGGGGACAGAGAAGGAAGACTATGAGAGGAACTTGCCACTTGGTCTGTATGCTCTGGGCACAAAGCTAGGAACCATGGCAACCACTGGATTAGGGAGAGAGGTTCCCCAAGGGCGTTTCTGGGGGCCAGCAGCATCATGACAGGCTGCCACTGTGGGCAAGATACTGACAAGAGTTGTCCATCAATTACCGAGACCCGTCACTTCCTTCTTCAGAGTGTTTTCTGGGTGCAGCCTCTCCCCGCCTTGCTGTACCTGCTCCTGCTCACTTCAGCTTCCTCCCTGCACACCCTGTCCCTGTCCCTGTCAAGAGGCCTGTCCTCCTTTAGCACAGGCTTGTTAGAAAAATCTGCTTGAAGCCTTGCTCGGACTGTTCCTGCACCTAGAAACCTACAACATCCAGCGTAACTACTCCCGCCCCTTCAGTATGCTCCGCAATCTGGTGTCCCCAGTTTGTCAGCCTTATTTTCCTCCGCGCCTCTGTGGCAGCTCAGATCAGCCTGTTCCTCTCTCTCCTCCAGGGCTTCCGGGAACAGGGGTGTGGCCTCTGCCTAGTTTTGTTTTTCAGATACTCTCGAAGCAGCTGGTCCTTCCTAGCGCTCTGCGCTGTTGTCATTAACATATCAATTGTATAATTGTGTCTGCTTTAATCCTCAGCCCACTCGAGCTAGGAGACAGGGGCACTATGTTAATATGCGAGCCTGCCATATCAAAATACCACGGGCTAGGGGCTTACACCACAGAAATTGATTCTGCGGGATTTCCCAAGGCTAGAAATTTTCTTTCTCTGTGCGTGCACATTCTTGGAGTCTCTTTGTGCATCTAAATCTCCTCTTTTAGGGACATCAGTTAGATAGGATTGGGGTCTACACTAATAGACGTATTTTACCTTGGTCACCTCTTGAAAGGGCCTCTCCCCATATCCAGCCACATGCTCAAGTACAGACGTTAGCGCATCAGCATGTGGATTCTGAGGAACACAGTGCACCCATCCCAGGACTACACCCCTCTCTCACTAGTGGACCTAGTGGACCTGCGGTTCTGAGCCCTGGAATCTGGCACATGGAATAGGACATGGCAGGGCCTTGCTCTGGAATGACTGTCTGGAGAAAGCCCCTTTCTTTTTTGGGCTGTCCTGCCCTCTTAACCACCAGTCACGTAAGGCCCGGCATAGGCCTACTTAGGGGCTTTCTCATGCCCTGGCCCCCTCTCTTCTCTGAACTCCGCTGGTACACACATACACAGCCTCACACTGCCGGTTCTTTCCTGGGTTTTAGCCTTGATGCCTTTCTTATCTACAATAGACTATGGGGCCTATGCCTCCCAAGACCAGGCCAAAAAAAAGGTTGCCTTGGGACAACACCTCCTACAAAGAAATAGTAATTTTTTTTTTCTTTAGGAATAATCTGGACCTGCCATGGATTAAAATATTCATCAAGAAGGTCCTTGAGAGAGAAGTCAGGTCTGGGAGAAGACCTCTCAAAGTTCCAGCCCTCCAGCATAGATAGACCTGGAATACAAAAGCTGGGAATTTGAGTACTTTAACCCATAAACGATATTTCTTTGCTCCTCAAAATAGTGACTGCTCAAGATGGCGAAATCAGTTCTCACCCTTTACCCTCTACTGGGTTTAAAACATTTTACTCCCTGAGAATATTTCAAACTCATGTGCAGCTTTTGTTTTCCTTCCGACCTCCCCTTTCCTGGCCAGGAAGAATGTCTTCTGAGATTTAAAGAGTTAAGACTGGTAATGGATTGTACACATTCCCGGGCAACTTAATTATTGACCCAGCTTGTAAATCATTCATAGCTTTCCAGTGGTATCCATATGCTTTGCTGGCAGCAAATGGTATCCTGGACTCTTTGCAAAATGGAGGTCAGGGTCAGTGAGAGTGTGAAAAATTAAGAATAACACCAGTTCCTTTTCTCCCTGAACTTTTATTGCCCCTTTAAAAAAAGCCAGGAGTTTCTTCCTTTGCTCCCTGCTTCAAGCGAGTGAGCACCCCTGTTAACTGCCAAGAAAGCTCTTGTCTCACCGGCCATTCTTCAAGCCATGCCATCAAGGAGATGAGGTGACTTTGATTCCGTCCAGGAGTGAAGTACCTGGGACCAACCATTTTCCCTGGGTTAGAGCCAGGGTTGTGGGGATGCCACATCTTACCGTTAAGTGACTCCACTAATCCCATCCCTGAGGGGCTGGATAAGAAGTGAGGGCTTTCAGCCGACCTGCCAGTGAGCTGCGCAGGCGGGTTTGTGGTTAACCAAGGCCACACACCCAGTGAGCACAAGGAGGGTGGGAGCTGGTCCTCCGCGGTGTTGGGTATCAGCCGGGCCTGCCTACCTCTAAAC
>PVIR01015883.1:0-37494 GCA_004026965.1 Petromus typicus
AGAATATTCTCCAGAGCAAGATGTTCATCAGTGCTCCACATCCTAGTCCCCAAGACCTTCTCAAAACCCACACAAATATAAATTACTTGCACCTCCAATGTGATTTCTCTGCTTAGAGTTTTTATATATGAATATATTTAAATTGAGAAGAAACGTGGATGTGTCAGCTAATTTCTAGAAATCAGTTCTGCTTCAGGGGATTATACAGCCTAGAGGAAGGATCTAGATGACTTCAAATTATTATACATTTTGAAACTGACAACAGTAAATACAAAAATGTACTCGGTAGGTATAATGTGTTTTCACTATCACACAAGAGTATAACTAAATCATCACAGAGACTAAGGCATACATTTAATGATTAAGCTGTAATCACATTAAAACGCACTTTTAAGTCCTGCTTTGGTACTCGTTTCTAAAGTATTTTCCATATTATATTGTTTTCATAATTATTTTAAAAGGCTAAAATAATTCCAAAAGGGACATACACATTTAATAAGTCTAACATAGTTAAACTTTACCTATAGCTGGGTGCTTAGATTGCGCCTAAATTTTTGTGTAAAACAAACTACAGCAAACACAATTTGTCCCAAAGTACATTTTATATTATAGACAATGTCTTTGAATCTCATAAGGGGGATTATTACAGTAAGAATGACTGATTTATATTTTTAATGTAATTATGAAACATCAAATAATACATGAAAACAGTATTTTAATCAGCCATGCTTGTGTTGGAGATTTAGCTCAAGCGGTACTGTGCCTACCTTGGAAGCACAAGGGCCCGAGTTTGATTCTCAGTACCACACCCCCACCCCCAATCCTCCATACTAGCCTGTCCAAGCCCTGTTCTCAGAAGTAATCTCTTTTATCATTTTTATTTGGTCAAGTTCCTATACTTTTACTACTCATTCCCTATTTAAATATAAATATCATTTAGTGGCTTCCTATTCCTATAGATAAAGATTTAGTTCAATTATATCGCTTCTTACCATTTTCTGTTTAGGTGGTTTGTCATATCAAAAAATACACTTAAAATTACATTTTTTTTTTTTTTTTAGTATTCGTCACATTAATATCTTTAGCCTTCTCCAATTTCCACTAGCTATGCCTTTACCTTACATTGTTACAGTTAACATTTACAATTTTGAACTCAAAAATTGTCTTTGTGAACTATTTTGAGTATGTGCATATTATATTGTAATTATATAATGTGCTGAAGTTTATGAATATGATTAAGTTATAATTATGTTTCATTGAACTCAGTATGAACTCAAAGGAAAATGTTCTGACATCAAGGTCCAAGGGTTTACTTACAACTCTGATTTCAGCCTTTGTAAAACAACAAGGCCCACCCAAGGTAAATCATTAAAATATAATTTCCTTGAACGACTGCAATTTCTAGTGTTATTTCTATCAAAATTTTATAAATCTAATATTATTATAAGTGAAATCATAAGGTATTCCCACCTGCCAGAGCATCTCGATAAAGCTGCACAAAGTGAGTAAAGATGTCTTTTGGTAAACACTTCTCATCTGGTAGACACTGCAGGAGAATGACTATCTCAGACTGACCCACTGCATGCATTCCTTTCGTTGTGAAACACCAGCACTTCCTATTCACATCTAAAGATGGAATAAAAATAGAAAAATGTAGACGTTCTTCTCATCCTTACTCAAAAGTATATAAATGTATATAACAACAAAAAATGAAACAGGTCACACTGAGTCTGTATAAAGAACTATCATAGAAAATACAGCGTGTCAATGTCTCTAGCTCTTTTCTCAACACTTAGAAACACAACTGAAGAGATGTAAAAGAGATGCAATACATTTAAACTTTTAACTTCTATTACTAAAAGGTATAAGAAACATTGTATTAATAAAAGGAAACCAAAAGAGACCATAAAGATTAGTCTTCCGCTTTCATACCCCTCAAAAATTACTTAACTAAAGGAAACAGTTACTAATATAATATCAGAAATAATAATAAAAGCAAATATATAGCTTTAGCTTGAGGTTGTGACCCAAAGGAAGTACCTCTTCTGGATATTTACTGAATTTATCCTCTGAGTAAAACACAGTAGGTAGGTAGCCATTTCTGGGAGAAAGTTCTACATAATTTTCAGCATGCATTATTCAGTTTTAAGCTGTTTTAAGTGATAAAAGCAGCCTTCTCTAGACTGTTTACTTATACTTTTTCAGTTGAAGGCTATGAAAAGCCCAAAATGCACAAGCTGTACATTGTCAAAAATAGTGTTCAATCCTTGACAGTTTTATCACTTAGACCCTAAAAACAATGGAATCCTCTAAGGAAACAAAGGATTCAAATTAAATTATGCATACTATCATTATATAAAAACTAATAAAAGATCTCTTTCACTTTCAGAATTTTTACTTTTTATATCTTCCTCTACAGAGGAAGTGCCCAATTCAACTATTTTAAAATGTTATCAACTTTGCTGTCAAATAAGATTCTGTATTACATCTAGGTTTCTGGGATTAAAACCTAGCGTGTACATTGTTTGACCCCTGAAAGATTGATTCACTTTCAGTTATCCTAGAAGTCAGTTGTGACATAGCACACTATCACCTCAAGAACTTAATTGAGGTCAGTTCTGGATTTATGAGACTCTCCTCCATTAAAAACGTACCTATTTCACCCTGGGGACTACAGGCAAAAGTTTCACTTAGTATGTTTTATATCAACTGCTCACTGAGCCTGGTCCTGAAAATGGGCCTTACTTAAAATTATTAGTGTATAATAAGTTTTAAAACTTTTACTATCAACATATCTGTTAATTCATCTTAATTAAAACAAATTTCTAACTTACAATTTACAATTTTAACCACTGACAACAAATTTGCATTTAAAACAAATACAAGAGGGTCAGGACCGCCATCTTCCAGCTGCTGCATTACTGATATCTGTGATGGTTTCTCTTCTACAGCATAGTCTATAAGGAGAGAAAACAACGCAAAAGACTGGTTAAAGGGACAAAATGAGAAACAAATTTGATGGAAATAGGGCCCATTATTCATAGGAAAAAGACAAGCATTTGATTTATAGATATACTGAGAGAGGTATTGGTGTGTACCTGTTGTCTCAGCATCATAAGAATAGGGCCTCTTTCACTTTGAAAAATAAACCTCCTTGGTTTAGATAATAGTAGGTTTACTCTATCTACAGATCTCTCTATATGGTCACAAATGAATCCTTTTTTTTTTTTTTGTCTTTGAGTTTTTTGAGACAAGATCGTGCATTGTAGCTCAGGCTGGCCTTGCACTCAGTATGTAGCCCAGGCTAGCCTCAAACTTACATCAATCCTTCTGCCTCTGGCTCCCAAGTGCTAGGATTACAGGCATGAACCATAATGCCTGGCAATAATAAATGTTCTAAGACCAATATATAAAATAACCCAACACAGGGCCAGGGATTTAGCTCAGTGGTTCCAGTCTCTGCCTGGCAAGTGCAAGGTCCTGAGTTTGATCCCAAGTAATCACAAACCACAGTACCACATGCAGTGGCTCACACCTGTAATCTCAGCACTCAAGAGACAGAAGGACTGCCTCAAGTTTGAGGCTAGACTGGGCTATATAGTGAGTTCAGGGTCGCCTGAACTACAGAGAGAGACCCCGTTTCAAAAAACTAAAAATAGTAAAATAAAACATAGAAACTCTACATACCTCCTTTCACACCAGTGGAGATAAGAATGGGAGGAAGGCCATCTTCAGGAATAAGATTCATTGCACTTCCAATGGGACTTCCAACCTGAGCTATATTCCCAGAGAACAGAGAAATATCCACCTAGGAAAAGCAATAAGCAAAGCGAGCATTATAGGGCATGAGATTTTGGTAGAATATAGTTAATAATTTAAATGGGATTTAAATGAAAATTTTAAAGTCAGACTTTTGTTTTTTATTACATTATGAAACAGGTGAATTTTATATACACATATCATGATCATACTCAACATTGATAATTTGTACCAGTGTATGACATGACTTCTCATTTTTTCCCCATTCCCCCACCAAACTAGCAAGCCCCATCCCATATATACCTAAGCTTTGTTTCCTTTTTTTTGGTTACCATCACAACTTTTTGTTTCCCCTCATTTCCTACCCCTGCCCAAATTTCCCTCTGAATTTTTATTTTTGAGACAGGGTCTCGCTTTGTAGTTCAGGCTGGCCCTGAGCTCAGCCTCAAACTCACATCACAGCAATCCTCCTGCCTCTGCCTCCCGAGTGCTGGGATTACAGGCGTGAGCCACCATGCCTGGCACTGTGTGGTATGTGGTACTGATTGCTGCTGGGCATGACTCTGCATGCCCAGTATTATTTGTGTTTACCATGGAATCGAACCCAGGCCCTTGCGCTTGTAAGACAGGCGCCAGAACCACTGAGCTAAATCCCCGGCCCATGAATTTTCTTTTTTTAAGACAGGGTCTTGCTATGTAATTCAAGCTGGCTTTTAACTCACTGTGTAGTCCAGACTGGCCTCGAACTGGATTTGAGTTCCTTCCCAAGTGTTAGGATTACAGGTTAACACACTCATCTGAAATCCATACTTTTTGAAAGACAGATCAAGATAACTAAAATATTCATACAGCTTTATCATTTTAAAGCTAGAAGTAATCCTAATGTTCATCAATAGGGAAGCATATAAATTAGCACGTCCATACAACCGAATACTACTCAGTAATAAAATAATTTTTTGCCAGGGATGATGATACACGCCTGTAATCTAACATTTGGGAGCTGAAGCAGAAGGATCACAAAGAGTTCAAGGCCATCCTGAGCAACATAGCAAAAAAATTTTTTTTGGTGCTCACAACATGGATAAATCTTGTAACTATTAGACTGAGTTTATAAAGTCAAATTCAAAGCATTCTATACTGTATATATATATTATATATTTATACTGTACTACATATACTATATATACTCATACTACATATATATACTTACACTGTACTACATATACACTATATAATAGATACATACTATGTATATTATATATGCATACTGAATTTCCATTTATATGAAATTCAAGACCTGGCAAAAATTATCTATGGCAGCAATAGCTAACCTTCCAGAGCTTTCAATGACACAGCCTGCTGCAGCATGCACATCATAGGGTAGCCCCCACTAATCTATGTAACAGTAGTCAGAATAACGGTTACCTAATTGGGGAGGGACAAGTATTGACAGAAAAAGCACATTAAGTGAAACGTCTGCAGTTCTAAGTTTTGTCTCTTCAGCTAGAAGGTAGTTTCAAATAGCTAGAGATAAACATAAATTACATAAGACTATTTTGTGTGTATGAAAAACAGTATGATGTTTTTAAAAGATGGTGTTATCCTCGTATGTGGGACCCTAGAAGATGACCTATATCTCAGAAAACCCTCTACACTGCTGGCCCTTAGAAAAGAAGCCGAAAGTGCATGTGTAGCAGTCTCAGGGGCCGTGCTACCCAAGCAGCAGCTCACCATTCTAGTAAATGTCTGAAAGCTAATGGTCATCACTTTGAGCACCTCTTCTAATTGTAATGGTCAGAAGTATTGTATTAATCTCATGATGTTTTAATAAACCTGACATAAAATATTTACACAAGTTTTTCTTTTCCTGATGTGTATATAGGATTTTTAGTTGATTTTAGTGGTAATTTTATATATACTTTATGACCATAATCAAGATTGAGAATTTTTACTAGTACATGACACATCTTCTTTTTTTCCCATTCCCCTGCCCTTACAACTTGTAGATTTTGTTTAAATCAAATTTTTCTTTCCCTTTTTTACTTACCCCTACCCTCCTTTTTCATAGTTGTCTCTTAAAAGTTAATGTTCTTTAAGAATGAAAAAATGTTAAAGATTTTTTTTAAAAATATATCTTTCCATACTTTGATATGCTAAAACTGAATCCCCAATGTGAGATACTTAAGAGAGTAGAAGCAATCTATGATGCTCAGAAGTGGGGCTTTTAGAAAGTGGCTAAAATTAGATTAAATCATGATGGAGACCTCATGATTAAATTCTGGTAGCTTTATAAAAAGAGATAACCAAAGAGACATACATACACACACACGCACACACACACTGCCCTCCACTCCTTGCGACTCAAGCCTTTATCAGAAGCAGCCTCTTGTCATTGAACATCTTTTCATTAACACTTATCCCGTCTGTGGCATGGTGCCATTAGCAACAGGAAAGACAGATACAGTATGTCAATAAACCTAATCTTAACATGGAACTTTAAAATTAAGTTCACAAATAATACAGAGGTAATTTTTTCAAATTACCAAACATAATTAGTAACACTGATATGAAAACTTCAGGAGTAAGAATTTTATCCAAAACATGATATATACATAAAATGTACCTATTTCACAATTTTAAAAAATCATTAATTAAAAAAGAACTTTATCCAGTTCTAACACAAAGTATGGATCCTGGAACATCATGATGTGTTAATGAAGGTTCATCAACTGTAACCATTGTGCTACTCTGGCAAAGGATACAGATAATGGAAAAAATCGATGCACGTGGGGGAATAGGATGTTTAGGAGGAATCTTCTTCTCAATTTCCCTATGAACCTAAAACTCCTCTTTTTTAAAAAAGAGCGGGGGTTTTTGTTTTTGTTTTTTTTCCATACAGATTCTCCATAGATTATTAAATTACCCAGGATGGGCTCCAATGTATGATCCTTCTATCTGTTTCCCAGAGCTTTGGGATTATAGTGATGTGACACCAGTCTAAAAACTGTCTTTAAAAGAAAACTATCCTCACTTATATACCTTTATTTAAAATAAAAAAGACAGGCATATGTATTTAATTGGAGCTTATGGTGTAATAACCTGGAGCACCAAATTTAAGGAAGCAACCCGAAATAAAGAGAACAGGACTCAAGGTATAAAAAGTTCCTATGTGTATCCTTTCTAATTTTGGTTCTACGTAGTTCTGTTCTCTCACTGAGTTCAAAACAGTCCTTTACATTTCTCCTCTTTTAAATATTAAGCTATGCTGGGTATGGTGCCATTCACCTAAAATCCTAATACTTGGGAAGCTGAGGCAGGAGTACTGCTGCAAGTTAGAAGCTAAGTCTGGGCTTCATCATGGATTCAACACCAACCTGAGCTACATAGCAAGATGCTGTCTCAACAAACTAATCCAAGCCAAGCCAAATGAAACAAAACTAGGCTCTGGGCTACACAGAGAGTTCATTATCAGTCTTCACTATACAGTAAGACCCAACCTCAAAAAAGCAAACGTAATCAAACCAAACCAAAGCAGGCTCTCAAGGAGAAGCTTATTACCCTCAAATTGTGTCTGATACTTCTACAAAGATGAACATGACAGCACAGTAGGAGCTAGTTTCTCTAGATAACTAAATCAACTTGCTACTCATTAAGGAAATGTATTATTAACTTACTCAAACTGTGGAATCCTTTTTAAATAAATCTTCAATAGGGCTCGAGATTTAGCTCACTGGTTCTGGCACAAGATCCTATGTTCGATCTCCAGTACCAAAAGCAAAACAAAATTTAAATGGAAGTATAACGGGTCAAACAAAAAAATAGAGATGATTAGGTTGAAGAGAAAGGAAAACAGCAGCTCCTTACCATCTTCCTCTCCCTACCCTTCTTCACATGCATTCTCAAGGGACCCTCACACAACCTGGTGTAGAAACAAACCGAACAGGGAGCTAGAAGTTCTTCTACCTTGACCTTAGCGATCGCAGCAGCCTGAGTTCATCTGAGGAAAGCCTCCATGATAATCTTTCTCCTGAATCTATTTTTCCAAATAGAGGGCAAACAACAATGTCTGATTTTGCCACATTTACTTTACTCCTATAAACACCCCTATATGTTTGCTCCATGCTATACCATATCCAAAAACTACTGTGGGGTTCTACCCCAAAGTCACTGAACTTACCAAAAGGCTATGGAAAGGCAGCACACTGTTCAGTTAAGGAAGTACTTGTTCAGTAAGGCTGCCCTTGTGTTTTTTCTTACCTCTGCCGGTAGAGGACTGGTAGCTACTGGCTTGACTGGGTCGTGTGACACAGCCAGGGTTCCTGTAGAGGAAGTTCCATTCATTGTTAATTTGGCTGCATCAGCAACTTCTCCATTGGGCAAGATCCCATCAGCAAACCAAACTCTCCTCTGCTCCCTGGGCTGAGCCACTTGAGGGGCCAGAAAAATAAAACAGGCATCAATGTGACATTGGGGGGATTTCTAATATCAAAGAAGAGAAGGTCACCAATTCCAGATGTACAAGGAAATCATTATTGAGCATCTTAACAGAAATATTTTAATAGGAAACATACATAAATGTATCATTTTTCTCTATTATTTATATGCAGACTTCAAATACTTTTCTTTATGAAGAATTTTTAACCACACACTCTGTCCTGCATCACTGATAGAGAAATTAAGGAAAAGTGGTTTAAATCCTTAGAAAATAAATTACTCACAGGAAACAAAAGTCTAGCAAAAATCCACATTTCCTAAAAGCCCGAGGTTTCCACAGAAATTAAATATCTGGAAAAGTGATATGGTATTTTTAAAGGACAAAGGTGCTCTGAAGAGTGTTGAAGAATTATTAATAAAGGAAGATTTGGCACAGATATGTAAGAATTAGGCAGCAAACTGAGCAGACCTTTGGCTAAGTACAACTGAAGAAGAAAAAGACTGATCTGGCAGTACAAAAGTAGTCTACATTTTAGTAAAAGCACAGGGAAAAGCTGGAAAATAAAGTCTGAAGAAATGAGCACTTTAGATTCAGTCTTGGGTATCAGTCAAAACAGAGATTAAGGAAGAATAACAAAAATGGCAAACGAAGTTAAGACAATAAAGATTTTAAGAAATTCAACTCACAAAAATACAAGGAGCATCAGTGAGGAATGATCTGAGAGGGGAAAATGAGGAAGATAAAATAATCTTAATAGACGTCCTCTAACTTCAAAGGAGTAGGGCCATTCAGCAAATGAAAGGGACTATTGCTAATGGAAAGACAAAATTAATGAAAGAAGACTGATTTTAGTTATCAAGGGAAAAATCCTGACAAGATCATTAAGGAAATACATGGCTATTATTTTTACTATTCATAATTCCCTCAACTTTACAAAGGGCCTTTCATCTAAAAGGTAACAATATACATTTGAGTCTATAAATTCCTATTTATGTGACAATTAAAATTCTAGATTTAAAAGTAAATGTTCCTACGATATTATTTTCACATATTTATAACAGGTTAAAAAATAGAAGAGAAAATTGCAGTGGATATTCCATAAATCAACAGCAGGTCAGAAGGAAGGACTCTCATTTTCATCACCTAGTAAATGCCTACAAAGAAAATTAAAGTAAACGTGGGGCTAAGATTTTACGGGCTGACTGCAAATTGGGTAACTTTTTTCAAGTACAAGCAGTGTAACTATTTCATTCTTAAACTGGAAAAGAGACTGGCATGTTTTCCGAGGTGCCTCCAACTGGAACATTAGGCAACACAATTTTTATTTTGTATTTGCCCAGATATAGTCTTGACACACTTCTCACCTTGTTCCTCCACTTTAATAACCACCCACAGGGACTAATCTGCATTATTTTAAAGACTTGTGCTGTAAAGTCACATCCGCACCTTTTCAGAGGAACTGGGTGAGGAAAAAGAGAGAGAATAGCACATGATCCCCTACCTTCTGTTCCAGGGTGCTTTAAAACTCCCACAGGTACCATCACAGTGGGAGGTGGAGAGCTCAGGGCTCCTGAGGCCTGAGCTTGCTGCAAGGGAGGGATAGTAGAACAGTATTCAGCAGGATTGTTAGGGTTAGGGCTCTGGCTTGAGGCACTCATCATGTTCTCCAAGGCTTGAGCTAAAGCAAATACAGACACAATCAATGTGAATGGGTTGCAAAATATGGACATCAAGACCTCCACAATATTGGATAAATAATGTAGCTCCTCCTCATTAGTACTCATAGTACGTCTCTCTTCTGGCTAGTGAAGGTGGCAAGGAGACGGGATTTTATTCAATAAAGGAGACCATTTAGCTAGTTAAACTATTTGGAGAAAATAAAAATTATGATATTTATTTAAAACTAATTACATTATACTTCTGATAGAAACTGAGTAAATCAGTCAGAGTTAAAATACAAGGCCTTGCTGGGGGTGGTGACTCACGCCTATAATCCCAGTACTTGGGAGGCAGAGGCAGAAGGATTGCTGTGAATTCGAGGCCTGGCCTACACAGTAAGCTCAGGACCAGCCTCAACTACATAAGCGAGACCCTGTCTAAAAAGAGCAAAATAACAACAATAAAACCAAAATGTAAGGCCGGTAGCTTTTTGAAAAAGAATCATGTATTTCTTGCACAGGGAGTAAACCAATGTCAACTTTAAGGATTTGCAACTGGAATAACCATTAGAAATGTTCTGGTTTCTTTCATAGTTAAGGCATTTTATAATGTCTATCAAAAATCAAAATTTGGGGCAAAAGTTATAACTACTGTATGATTCTTAGTTTCACTCCTAGACTTCCAGGCTCTTAGCTGAGATTAAAAACTCATCTGAAAACTTCAGAAGCCTGAAGCTTAGGAGAACAGATCTCAATATTTTTGTGAATCTTGCCTTTATGTAATCATTACCCTACAGAAAAGTATTCAGCTGTAACAACCATTTCACATCTTTAGTGTGTCTAGAAAGCATAGGACTAATTTGAACATGAAAATGTGCCAATGTGTGATCAACCAGTATGAATGATCACAAGTACATTTAGATTTTGTATACCCCCTAACTAAATACCGATGTAACTATTATTGTCTTTAAAAGTTAATAGGATGGAAAGTGCCATAGAAATGAATAATAGCAAAGTTTATATTTGAGTTTCTGGTAATGTTATTTACCCAGGAATAGAAATGACTCAGTTTTGAGTAACTTAATCTCCTTCAGTATCAAAGAATGATCTATAAGATTTTGAATATTCATTGTCTCCAAACTGCAAGACAAGGCTATTAACAAAAGCTGTGTTCTTTTGAAAGCACTGGCAGAAGGGAGGAGGAAGAGAGAAGGATAAAGGGAAAAAAGAGAGGGAACACTGAAAAGCATCAAATTAAATATTCAGAAAAAGACCAGGCTAAGCCATGCAAGAGGAAAGACGCTAGAAAAACCAGATTACCTTAGGATCCCGTTAAGGGTCTCCTTGGCTTAACAAAAAGTATTCCATACGAATCCTCTGCCATTTCTTTCATCTTTAGCTATGCCAAGTTTAAAAAGTTGAAAGACCTCATCAAATAAAAGAGGTATTATACTTAAACAGCATGTTCTTGTCTGTAGATATGTGTCCAAAAATAAAAAAAGTAAACAATCAATTGAGCACCTGAGTGGAATAACCACTATCTAAAAAGTGACCCTTAAGAGTAAATGATTCTCATTTTATCAAAATTATAAGAATTCAGAAATGGGAGGAAATTGAGTGGATTATAAAGGATTAGAACAGATCAGATTAACTGACATGCAATAGGTTAATAAGCAGCAACAGGAAGACACCACTATGAGCAATGCAGACAGACAGAGCAAGAGGGATCTCAGAGCAGGTGAGTTTCGGCCTGGAAAAGGCAGACCATCCAGGCACAGGCAGCAGGTGTCTTGGTTTGACATTTGATGTCTATCAGTAACCATTTTGTTAAGTACAAGAAGACACATTTAAAGAGAAAATACCATATACAGCCTGATCCATTTTATTCTGTATCTTTACAAGAATATTCAGGGATTTTGCTGTCTTTTTTTTTTTTTAAACTAAAATGACCTTGGAATTCACTTCTGGTCCCATGTAACATGAATAATGAGTAAGTTTTATTTACTTTTCCCTGGCCATATTATTTCACTACAGAGCAATTGAACTTAAAACAATAATCCTTATAACAAATCTAAACAGAACTAAAGAAAGGGTAAAAAGTGCAGTTTTCCACTTGGTCCTAGATACTATAATTGTTATTTTTATGTAAATGAAAGGAAAAAATGTTGCTGTCAAGAATGTATTCTGGGTTAGGGATATAGCCTAGTGGTAGCTAACATGCATAAGGACCTGTATTCAATCTGTAGCACCATGATTTTTAAAAACATATATATTCTAAATTGTTAAGGTATTCCCTAGAAAGAGATAGCTTCTATGGAAAGGAAAGCTTGGACTTCATTTTAATATTTCACTAGGTGATAGTAAAAGTGAATAGTACCCCAATTCTACCTCTCTAGTCACTTTAGATGAACATTAATGGCGAGCTAGCACCAAATTTCTAGAGTACTCTATTTCTCCCACAAAACTTACCTGGCTTTAGCATTCATTCAATAACTAGGCACAAAAATTCATAAGTGCTAAGTCACTTTGAAAACAGATACTAAGCTCAATTTTTTTTTTATTTTTTATTTTTATTTTATTTATTTATTTTTGCAGGAGTGGGGATTGAACTCAGGACCTTGTGCTTGCCAGGAAGGCGAGGTGCCACTGTGCTATACCCTAAAACTCAGTATTTTTAGTCATGCTATTAGAGGTAAAAGTTATGAAAGCAGCCTTTTTACAGAGACTTTTTGCTCTGGATGAATGACTATGACACCGACATGTTTTAATACTTACCATTCATTAGCACTGAATGGCAGATTACACACACTCGAGCTTCCTTTCTGTCCATGTACAACAATTTACATTTCAGGCTACAGCAAGCAGCACAGAAAACCTGTGATGAGAAAGAACATACAAAACTTACTAATACCACAGCACAAAGGAAGTAAAAACAATACTGACCAGTGCTGACTGACAAGAGAGCAGTATTGGACCACAGTACTAAAAGCTTCAAAAGAAAATACTGCTGAGCCTAGGTATAAAGGTATACACTTATAATTCTAGCTACACCATATCTATAATCGAGTCTAAACTGACTCAATCCTAAAGCTAAGCCTAGAAAGCAAACTCCAATAGTCGCTATGTGCACAGACAGTAACCCTAAACCTCATCCTAACTCTAAACCTAACACTAAGCCTAGAAAGCAACCCCCAATACTCAGGTGGATGCACATCAACACTAACCCTAACCCTAATCTTTACCCTAACTCTAGAAATTAAATGCTAATATGCACATGTATGAACAGCAATACTATCCTTATCCCTTATCCCAAACTTAACACTGATCCTAAGCTTCAAAAGCAAACTCTTAACAGGTGAATGTACATTACCTCTATCTATAACTCTATCCCTAACTCTAATCCTAATCCTAACCTTAATCCTAGCCCTAGAAAGAAAGCTGCAAAACTCAGGTGAATACATATTAACACTATCCCTAAACCTAATTCTAACCCTAACCTAGAAAACAAATGCCAATACTCAATATCAGCACCAACACCAGCCCTAATCCAAATCCTAAACCTAACAAAAATACTAACCCTAGAATGGGAACTGCAATACTTAGGTGTATGCCCATCAACACTATCAGCAACCCCCAACGCTAGAATATCAATGCCAATAGTTAGCATATAGAGATCAACATAGAGCTAACCCTAATACTAACCTAAACACTAACCCTAAGACTAAAAGCTAACCTTAATAAACAGGTGAATTCAAATCAACATTATCCCTCTCCCTAACCCAACGCTAATCCTAGAAAGCTAACCCTAATATTCGTATGTATGCATATCAACATAATCTCTAAATGTAATCCAAACTATAACCCTAACCACAGAAAATGAAGCCCAAAACTCTGGTTATGCACATGAACCCTAATCCTAACCCTAGAAAGCAATCCCAATATACAGGTTTATGCACACCAACACCATCCACAGTCCTTATTCTAATCATAGAAAGCATATCAGAATATTTAGGTATATATGTACCAACACTATCCCTAACACTAATCCTAACCCCAACTCTAACCCTAGAGAGAGAAACCTAATACACAAGCATATGCACATCAACACTGTCCTAACACTTATTCCAACGCTGACACTAATCTTAAGTCTAAAATGCAAATCTGAATACTCAAGTGTATGCATATCAACACTATTCCTAACCCTAACACCAACCCTACAAACTGAACCCCAGTACTAGTTATATTCACAGTAATTCTAGCCCTAACTGTAATTCTAAACCTAACCCCAACCTTATAAAGCAAAACCCAATATTCAGATACATACCCATCAACACCATGCCTAACCTTAACCCTACAAGGTGAAACCAGAAACTCTGGTATACATATGTATGTCAACACTATCCCTAACCCTAATCCAAACCCTAGCTGTAGTCCTAAACCTGGAAAGCAAACCCCAATATTCAGATATGTGCACACCAACACTATCCCTAACAGTTATCTCAATAATTGTTAACACTAATCTAAGTGAAGAAAGCAGACCCCAGTAATCAGGTGTATGCATAGCAACACTATACCTATTATTCTAATGTTAACCATAACCCTAACCTTACCCTATTGCAAACCTAGACAGTATACTCCAATACTGAGGTGTATGCACATCAACACTAATTCTAACACTAAATCTAATACTAATTCTAAACAACCCTAAAAATTAAAACCCAATACTCAGTTATACACACATTAAAGTGGCACTAACCTTAACCTTAAAGCTAAGCCTAACCCAATCCATTGAAAACAAACCCCAATACTCAAATATATACACACCGATACTATAGCTAACCCTAATCCTAACCCTAACCCCACAATACAAACCCAAATACTCAGGTGTATGCACACCAACACCATCTCTAAACCTTAACTCAACCCTAACACTAATCCTAAATGAAGAAAGCAAAGCCCAAAGCTCAGATGTATGTACATCAACACTATATCTATCCCTAAACCTAACCTGACCATAGAAAGTGAACTTCAATACGCAGAACATATTCCTAACTCTAACCACAGAAAGTGATCACCAATACTCAGGTGTCTGCATGTCATCACTATCACTAAACTTAATCCTAACCATGGAAAACAAACCAAAATACTTAGGTGTATGCTAATACTAATCCTAACTGTAACTGTAGCAAGCAAACACCAATGCCTGTACACTGACACTATCCCTAATCCTGTTCTTAACCTTTACCCTAGAAAGCTCATCAGACTACTAAAGTATATACATACTGACACTATCCCTAACTTGAATCCTAACCCTAAACCTAACACTAGAAAGCAAACCCTACTACTTAGGTATAAGCCAGTGTACACTATCCTAACTCTTATCCCAATCCTAACAGTAATCCCAAATCTAGAAAGTAAATTCCAATGCTCAGGTATATGCAACATCAATGATGTCCCTAATCCTAAATTTAATCCTAATCCCAATCTAGAATGAGATTCCCAATACTTCCTCATATGCACACTAACACTAGCCCTAATTCTAATCCTAATCTTTCAATATGAAGCCCAATACTCAGACGTACACATACCAACCTATATCTCACCCTACCCTAATCTTAGTACTAGAAAGCAAAACCCAGACAAATTTCTATGCACAGAACTACACACTGAAAGAGAGTTGCATGCGTTGTTTCTGCTTGAAAAGGCATCACAGCAGGTTAAAATGAATAAAGATTGAAATTTCTGAATTTTAACTTTTTTGCATAAATCTTATGCACAAAATAACCCCACCAGCTGTTTTCATTGGTTTGCTAAGAAGGGTTCAAAATAATAACAGCTCCAGATACAAGAAATCAAAGCAGGCAACCAAAATCAGACATGTAATTGTCAGAACTCCATTTCCACCTTCTGGGCTGAGTTGAATCACACTTCCTTCTCCCTTCCACACCATTCACTAATAATCTCTTTGGGCTCCTGTTATAATTTATTTAATATTTTCTGGAGGATTCTTTAGTATTTTACTACACAGAGCTCCATAGAGAAAGACAGCTTTTGGCAGTATTAATTCTACTTGTCCAGTTTTCATTGCCAAAAATATCCTGTATCTTACAAAGCTGAACCAAGTGATAGAAAGCCATATTAGAGATAATACCAGATGATTTTTTTTTTTTTTTGAGACAGGGTTTCGCTTTGTGGTTCAGGCTGGCCCTGAGCTCAGCCTCCAACTCACATCACAGCAATCCTCCTGCCTCTGCCTCCCGAGTGCTGGGATTACAGGTGTGAGGCACCACGCCTGGCACTGTGGTATGTGGTACTGATTGCTGCTGGGTGTGAGTTTCCACGCTCAGTATTGTTATGTGGTTACCGGGGATTGAACCCGGGTCCTTGAGTTTGCAAGACAGGCACTGGAACCACTGAACTATATCCCTGGCCTGCTTGCTAATTTATTTTTGAGATAGGGTCTCGCTTTGTAGTTCTGGTTGGCTCTGAGCTCACTATGTAGCCCAGGTGAGCCTCCTGCCTCTGCCTCCCGAGTGCTGGGATTAGAGGTGTGAGCCACCTCGCCCAGCACTGTGGTGTGTGGTATAGATTGCTGGTAGGCGGGAGTCACTGTGCTCTGCTTTGTAGTATGTGGTTACCACAAAACAAACTTAGGACCTTGCTCTTGCAAGGCAGGCACTGGAACCACTCAGTTAAATCCCTGGCCTCTAACTTAGTTTTAAAAGGGTTTTACAGTGTCAAAACAACTGAACATGTAGGGAGAAGAGAAGATAGGGTACTCAGATTTATTTATTTTTTTTTTTTTTTTGCAATACCAGGGATTGAACTGAGGCCCTTGTGCTTGCAAGGCAGGCATAATACCACTTGAGCTAAATCTCCAGTCAAGAGTACCCTTATTTTCTACAGAAAGAAACAGTTTAGATGGTTAAAGATTTTCTCAAGTTTATAACAAACTAGATAAACACTATTGATTTTATATGCATGTATTGCCCACTTCACTTAACCTCAAAAATTCTACAAAGGCACTGATATACAATACAATCAAATAATAGACCAGTGCTATGATCTGAATGTTTGTGCCCCTTCAAAATATGTATTTTACTTTTATTTAGTTTTTACTTTTTTGAGGGGGTGGTTCAGGCTGGCCTCGAACTCAATGCTTCAACCTCCCACGTTCTGGAATTACAGGTATTATACTTTAATTTCTTAATCCCAAAGTGATGGTATTGGGTAGTGGGGCCTTTATTAGGTCGTGGGGGTGAATAGGTTAAGATCTTCACAACTAAAATTATCATAAAAGATACCTGAGACAAATCCCTTGATCTGCCAATGATATTAGTGACACGATGACAACAGAAAAATATCCCACTGCATTTCAAATATCTTCTTCCGAGTTCTCTAAGCTAGAGGCTTAGAATCAAAGTAGTTTTAGAATTAAAGAGAATTATACATTTTCATGGTTGAAATTATTACATTGTGGAAATACTTCACTATATACCAAATACCAAACATTACTAATGAACAATAAAAAGTCATTTTCCTACAATCTGGATTGCACTGATTGACTCCTTGTGATTTTTAATGTTTTTAACTCTGTACTTCCCATCAATTGTTATGTATAGATGTTATATCCAGTATCAACTTAATGTCAAGTTATTATCAACATTTTCATATCTATTTTTGTCATATAGTAAGTTATTTTTTATTTCTATCTGAACATAGATTTAAATATCTTACCATATTTATTAAGCTATTTAAACTTTTTTCCTTGGTACTGGAAAGTGAACTTATATGGCCTTCACATTGAACTACATCCTTACCCCTTTTTATTCTAGTTTACTCTTTTGGCAATTGAATGAATATTAAGAACCACTATAAGAATCAAAAAAGAAAACAAATTCACTAGTTAAAATTACTTTTTTTTAGTACCGGAGATCAAACTCAGGCCCTTATCTATTTTGCCAGGTGGGCATGGTACCACTGAGCTAAATCCCTGGCCCTAAAATGACTTGGTTTTGCCTTTCAATACTTCCTTCAGACATACTTTGTTGTATATCCAAGAATAACATTTATAATTATAAACACAGCATGAATTTTCATTCTTTTAATCATATCATAAGCACTTTTCTACACTGTCTTAAAATAAGTATTTTAATGATTGAATCAAATGCACATATTACGTTTAATTTAGCATTATCCAAGTTTGGACACAAATTCCTGTAAATGTATTTGCTCTTCTAACACTAAACTGAACACATTTCCATATACAGCTCTTATCACTTTCAGAATTCTTCACCCAAAAGGAATTATTAACTTAAAGAATTAACACACATGGCTCCTAAATAAATATCCCAGTAGCAGCTTAATGTCACCTTATTATCAACATTTTCACATCTATTTTTGTTATATAAAAAGTTTTTTATTTCTATCTGAAAACAGATTTAACTATCTCACCATATTTTTTAAACTTTTTCCTTCTGGTACTGGCAAGTGAACCTACGGCCTTCACACTGAGCTACATCCTCACCCCTTTTTATTTGCATTCTGAGGCAGGGTCTTGGTCTGTCTCACAGCATAGCCTGGGCTCAAACTTGGAATCCTCTTTTCTCAGCAAAGGGAAAGGGATTGAGATTGCTATAGACATGTGTCACTGTACCTGGCTTATACAGTTCTTTTTGTCCATTTATATACTGAAAATGTGAATGCTTAAACAATTTGCATGCCTGACTCATTAAGGATACTTTGCCAGTTGATAAGCTATAAACTAATTTCTGACCTTTTCTGTCAGAAGAAGTGCCCAAAATCTTACCCTGTGTTTTCCAACTAATTCTCTTCTGTTTTAAACAATTATGACCAATACAGAGTAGTGGAAAATTTTCTAAAAATACAAAAGGTATTAAGAATGGATCAGGAAAAAAAAAAAGCAATCTGAATAAACCTACAACTAATAAGGTGATCAAATAAGTAAGCAAATCCCTCGCAACAAAGAAAAGTTCAAAGGTAAAAGAGTTTCCCTGGTAAACTCTACTGGCATTTAAAGAAACACCAATCTTTCTCAAACTCTTCCAAAATATTGGGTAAGAGGAAATACTTCCTAATTCAGTCTATGAAGCTGCCAGTGCCTTGATATTTTCAAAGCCAGATAAATAAGGCTGGAATTGTAGCACAAGGGTAAAGAATATGCTTAGCACGCACCATATGCCCTGGGCTCTACTGCTAGCAACAAAAAGCAAAACAAACCAAACAAAAACCACAATAGAAAACCACATTATTTGCTTATGATTATTGATCTTTACATACTAGCAAAATTAATTCATCTGAATATTAAAATTATTGTATACCATGACCAAATGATATTATTTTTGTTCCATTTTGCTTAAGACTTAACACAAGCAATTTTGATTCTGATAATACCAGAAAAGGAATCAATGTAACATACTCTATTAATAGAATGAAATAAACAAAAAAACCCACATATGGTCATTTCACTTGATAAGGAAAAAGCTTGTAACAAAAGTTAACACTTTCATAATTAAAAAAACTACTCAATAAACTAGTAATGAAGGAACCAACTAAACATAATAAAGGATATATATTAAAAACCCATAGCCAACATTATACGCAACAGAAAAATACTACTTTCCCTTTAATGTAGGTACCAGACACAAATATGTTATTTTGTTACAATTATTTAACACACTGCTAGTTTGGCCATGGTCTTTTTTTTTTTTTTTTTTTTTGAGACAGGTCTCACTTTGTAGTTCGGGCTGGCCCTGAGCTCAGCCTCAAACTCACATCACAGCAATCCTCCTGCTCCTGCTTGCCGAGTGCAGGGATGACAGGCGTGAGCCACCACGCCTGGCACTGTGGTATGTGGTACTGATTGCAGCTGGGCATGAGTCTCCACTCCCAGTATTGTATGTGGTTACTGGGGGATCGAACCTGGGCCCTTGCATTTGCAAGACAGGCGACGGAACCACTGAGCTAAATCCCTGGCCCCTGGCCAGTTTTTCTTTAGGTTTTTTTAAGACAGGGTCTCACTTTGTGGTTCAGGCTGGCCCTGAGCTCAGCCTCCAACTCACATCACAGCAATCCTCTTGCCTCTGCCTCCCGAGTGCTGGGATTACAGGCGTGAGCCACCACGCCCGGCACTGTGGTATGTGGTACTGGTTGCTGCTGGGTGTGGGTCTCCACACGCAGTATTGTATGTGGTTACCGGGGATCGAACCCGGGCCCTTGCGCTTGCAAGACAGGTGCTGGAACCACTGAGCTAAATGCCCAGCCCCAAGGTAATTTTTTAAAAAGGCATTAAAATTAGAAATAATGTCTGTTCATAGAAGATAGGAGACTGCACTATAGAAAATCATAAATATAGACTAAAAACTGTTAGAACTAAAACTCAAAAGCTAAAGGATTCAAAATCAAAACAAAAATCAGTTGTTTCTACATCAGTATTGAAACAACTCAAAAATAAAACCAGAATAACAACTGCATTTATAGTAGCATCAAAGGAATTATATGTTTAGGAACTAACCAAGGAGGCCAAGGACTTACACAGTAAAAACTACAAAACTGCTGAAAGTCATTAATGATATACATGCAAAGACATCCCATGTTCATGAATTAGAAAACCTAACACTGTTAAAATGTCAATACTATCTAAAATGATTTAGTTTGAGAACCATGCTTATTAAAATTCCAGTAATATTTTGGCAGAAAAAAAAAATCTATCCATAAATTCATGTGGAATCTCAAGGGACCCTGAAAATTTAAAATAATTGAGACCCTAGTATTGAAGTGTTAAGCAAATAATATAGTTGTTAAACTTTTGATTGCAAAAAACTCTACAAATATGCAGTGACTACAGCAATGTAATAGTAGCCTTAAAAACCAACTAAATAGTGCCCCAAAATAAACTCTTACACATAGAGTCAAATATCAATTTTACGAGAATGCCAAAACCACTCAATGGGGAAAGGACAGTCTTTCCAACAAATTGTGCTGGGAAAACTAGACATCTATTTTCCAAAGAATCAAACTAGACTCATACCACACACAAAACTAAAAAGGGTAGATCAAAGACTTAAATTTAAGCACTAAAACTTAAAATACAAAACAAAACACACCTAGAAGAAAACATAAGGAATGACACAAATGGAAATAATTTCTTGCATTATTGCCCCAAGGGCACAGGCAAAAAGGAAAAATCAGAAATACTGGACTTGATTAAGACTCAAAACTATAGTGCATCAGTGGATAAAAGGATAGTATATGGCAAAAATCCACAGAACGGAAGAAAGTATTTTAAAATCTAATATCTGATAAGGAGTCAATATCCAGAAAATATACAGATCTCTACAATTGAACAACAAAAATACAGTAGTTAAAAAATGGACAAAAGACTTCAAGACACCCTTCTCCAAAGACAAACAAATGATCAATAAGTACATAAAAACATGTCCATCATCATCAGGGAAATGCAAAACAAAATCATTATGAGGTACCACTTCACACATATAGTAATTGTGGTCATTATAAAAAAACGTGTTGACAGAGCTGAGGATTTAACTCAGTGGTTCCGGCACCTGCCTTGCAAGTGCAAGGGCCCAGGTTCCATCCCCGGAAACCACATACAACCATGCCAGGCATGGAAACTCACACCAACAATCAGAAACACATACTACAGCACCAGGTGTGGTGGCTCACGCCTGAAATCAAAGTACATGTAAAAAAGGAAATTAAGATGATCAGAGCAGAAATTGAGACTAAGAAAACAATTCAAAGAATAAATGCCTTGAAGAGTTCGTTCTTTCAAAGATTAATTGACAAACCCTTAGCAAATTTATCTTTAAAAAAGGAAAGAAAAGGTTCAAATCTGTAAAATTAGGAATAAAAAAGGCAAAATTATAATGGACACTGCAGAACTCCAGAAAAATCTACACTATTTAAGAATTTGTACTCCAGCCAGATGTGGTGGGCTCACGCCTGTAATCCCAACACTCGGGAGGTAAGAGGCAGGAGGATTGTTATGAGTTCAAGGCTTGCTTGGGCTACATAGTGAGTTCAGGGTCAGCCTGACCTACAAAAAAGGGAGATGCTGTCTCAAAAAACAAAAATAAGAACCTGTACTCCAGTAAGATGAAAAACCAGGAGAAATGGACAGATTCCTAGATACATATGGCTTACAAAAGATAAATCTAAAGAGCTGGACTGGGGATGAGTTGAGGTAGAGAAAAGGCTGCTATCTCTGAAAGTGAATATATTACTGGGTTTTAAATGAAAACACTGTATCAGGCTTTTCCATCCCAATTCAAAATGTGTATTTTAGTCTCAATTTTTAAACTGAAGTTATTTCTATAGTGATAATTATTTAAGTAATTTTTCACAAACAAATATATTTTGAATTATACTTTTTAAATGTAAAAAACTTCTATCTACTGTGATATATCTTTTTAATAAAATTACTCTTCACTTTAAGGTGGAACACTACTTAATTGCCTAGAATCAGAAATTGACTAATTTGCCACTTTAAACATGTAAGTATACATTTACATAAGGTATATTTTATAAGTTATAAATTTCCATTTTATAATTATATTTATAAACCTCAAACATCTGAGGAAATTTTTCTACAGTGGTACTGAAAGTTAATCTAGATCATGTTTTACGATAGTACTTTGATACTATGTATGAGATTAAGATTTTATTTTATATAACTCATGAAGATCATAAGTGCCTAAGGCGATCCTGAAGAAGCTACAGTACAAAATTAATTTAAAAAGGAATCAAATAGATTCCAGCCTAACTGGAAAGACTTCCAAAAATTCACTCCCAGCAAGGCACGGTGGCAAAGACCTATAATCTCATCACTTGGGAACCTCAAGTAGGAGGATCGCCAGGGGTTTGAGGCCAGCCTGGACTATAGAGCAAGACCTTGTCTCAAAAAACCAAACCGTAACAAAAAATATGCTTCCAGCCCAGCACATTTCAAAATGATTAATGGCACACACTTCACGCAGAGTAAGCTCAACTAAACAGTAAATTCAGCAATAATTTCACAGTGCTAGATAAATTGGTTCTGGATAAAGCTGCTTTCTTTCCTTTTCTCCCTCCACAGAGCCCCACACAAGCTCTCTTAGACCTGCAAGGAAGAACAGAGAAACTGTAGGCAAGTTTGCCTTTCATTGAAGGAAAAAACAGAGTGCCCCAGAGCTCTTCATATCCCTCCTTTCCACAGTGTTTCACTACAGTTGTCTATTCTGTCTGTTCAAACCACTAATTAATGCACTGAATGAATCCATTTTGAAGTACACTTTTTAAAAACAAAGTAGAAAATAATGGGAGTACATCAAAGTGAAATATATGTTACTAAATCTTTTTTCAAAGAAGTGGTGTCTCTTCTGCTCTGAAAAGCCAAGTCTATCAATCTTCATATTTTGTAGTTTAAGAAAACTGAAAATCTAAATCTGCTGATAGTCTCCCCTCCTACTCAAGAGCACCAATCACCCCTCTACCTTCAAATATTCAAATTCTTGATTCTTTATCACTGCCCAAACCTAATGTTCATTTAAAAACAATGATATCTTTCTAGTCAGCAGCTTAGAGACTTTTTTTCTGTTACTGGGGATTGAACCTGGGATTTTTATATATTCCCAGCGCTCTCTCTATCTCTGTCTCTTTTAAACAGGGTCTTGCTAGGTCACCTAATTTGTCAAGGCTGGACTCAAACGTGGGATCCTCCTGTCTCAACCTTCCAGAATACTGCTGTGTTCCCATTATAGTAAAAACAGTCTGAGGCTTTGGAAGTGGCCAAATTTTGAATTTAAATCCACACATTCTTATTTATAAACTCTAAATTTGGGTAAGTTACTTATCTGAGACACATTCCTCTGATCTGTAACTGTATCTCAGGGAAATATGATATTAGAATACTTAAGCCTAGCATAAAGCATAACATTCAAAAATGTTATTCTCACACTTAACACCATCCCAAATATAAAATATTTGTTTTATATATGAGTTTTTGAAGTTTTACTTTCAAAATCCATATTAATATCTACCATTATCAAATAACAAATAGAAGTCATTAACAAATTTGCATGTAATAAATCATAAAGTCACACCAATTATAGTAATTGACAGTGTGATAAACTATTGCAAATGAAAAAATAAGATTTTAAAACATTATTTTTAGAAATTCTTGAGCCAGGGATTTAGCTCAGTGGTTCTGGTGCCTGTCTTGCAAGTGCAAGGGGCTGGGTTTGATCCCCGGTAACCACATACAATACTGGGTGTGGAGACTCACGCCCAGCAGCAACCAGTACCACATACCACAATTCCGGGCGTGGTGGTTCACGCCTGTAATCCCAGCACTCGGGAGATAGAGACAGGAGGATTGCTGTGATGAGAGTTTGAGGCTGACTGAGCTCAAGGCCAGCCTGAACTACAAAGTGAGACCCTGTCTGGAAAAAACAAAACAAAAAACCCCACAAAAAACCCAAAACAAAACAAAACAAAATTCTTTTAAAGAACTTCCCTTTTCTTATAATTTTAAATTCAATGGCTTTCCTAGGCTTTTTTTGAGACAGGGTCTTGCTTTGTAGATCAGACTTGCCCTGAATTCATTACACAGGCCAGGCCAGACTCAAACTCACACCAATCCTCCTGCCTCTGCCTCCCAAGTGCTGGGATTAAAGGAATGAGCTATCATGCCTGGCACTGTACTATGTAGTTACTGGGGATTGAACTCAGGGCCTTGTGCTTGTGAGGCAGGCAGCGGAACCACTGAGGTAAAAACCTGGCACTCTCCTAGGCTTTTGAATTAAAATGATCTGGTAAAAGGGGATCAAAAATCTTCAAGCCAAATGCAACTTAATAGAACTGAACAATGAAATCTGAAATTTCTGCAAGAAATTACCATAGATACAAAATAATGGTGATGATTTTCCAGGGAACTTTTGGAGAAGTTCTTATACTCTTTCTACTTTGTAATTTGTTGCTTATCAAACAAAAGTAGGAATTAGTATCATTATATATGGAGTTCTCTAAGAATGCATAAAGCCACAAACAAAGTAGATTTCTTAAGCATTTTTGAGTAACATATTTTCCAATTAACAATGAAGGTAAAAATGGAACGCATGTAGTCTTGAACAAATACGAAATAAACCGCTATGTTTTAATACTTTCCTAAATTCTGGTATAATTACTTTGTATTCTTATACTAAGATAATTATAACAATTATAATTACCACTTAATAAGAGCTGAATAAAAGCCTTAGAGGGTGCAAAAAACCTTACTATTTTCTATTAATCCCTTGCATAGTCAATATATTTTCTCAATACATTCATCTGTAAGATGAATTTATTTTTCCTACTGCTAATTCTTCAATCATAATCATAAACATTTTTCTCACATACTTTAAACTTTGTTCCATAAATTATACATACTTTTTGTATCTTCCTAAGTAGTCATTTTAGACTCCATGGAAAAATTAACCTCTCATTATTCAAAATTCCTAAAAGTATTTTGCTTATATTGCTAATATGAATTGAGATGTGCGCTGGGAGCAGAATGACTTAAAGAACAACTAGCTTTATAGCTAGCTAGTGTACTAGCTCTAAAACCCTCACCTACAGAAAAAATACCTATCTATAAAACTCACGTAGACAACACAAGAATAAATGTCAATCACATATAACTCTCAATATACTGCATAGTACATTGTAACTTGATCTCAAATTGGATATCTGTCTACTCAGATCAGTGATATACAATTTACTTTTTGGATTTTTAGAAAACCTTGAGATATCCAGATATTCCTCTCCTCACTGATATCAGTGTCTTAATTATATATTCCATGAGATCAGACCTCAAAATTTTACACACCAAAAAAATTTTCTGTACTCTGAATCCCTCAATACCTAGCTGAAAGCCTTTCATATACTAATTGCTAACATATGTTTGATTGCAGCAAAGAGAATTTAGCTATGCCTAGGTAAGTACCAAAATTACTGGGTATTTTTTATTTCTATCAGAATGAAACTAAGTTCTGTTTTTCAGCACCTATTATTTTCCAAATTACATTGTTTAGCCTATTTTACTAGCTATCTTCCCATATAATTTGATTAATTTCTATAAAAATATGTACATTAAGCTCTTTTGAAAAGCGCAAAGATTTTTCTCTTTAATCCTTATATCCAAGATAAATAAATGGAGATAAAACATGGAAGTAAGAATATGTAATCCATGTGATACCATGTATTTTCAAATTCCACATGGCAAAAGTTCCATTTTAATTTCTCAATTTACATGCATTTTGGCAAATTTTCACTTTTTTCTTGGTATTGGGCATGGAATCCAAGGGTGCTTTACCATTGAGTTATACTCTTAGCCCTATTTTTTGACTTTTAAGCCTATTGCCTCAGCACCCTTAGTAGCTGAAATTGCAGGGATTTGCCATGATGCTAGACTTTTTTTTTTTTTTTTTGAGACAGTATCACGCTGCCCTCACATCTGCAAACCTCCACCACATCAGCTACCTAAATGAGATTTTAGGCACATGTAATCATGCCACGTTTAGAATTTTCATTCTCAGTCTACCAAAAGTACCTAGTTTACTAATTTGCTGGTTCCGTATCAAAAATGTCTTTGTTATTTGTCTAAGAAAGCAAACATTTCAAATAGTTTTGTATGCAGTATATATAACATAAAAATGATGAATCTAATTTAATAAACTGGCTGTTGACCATAGGTCTATGCCAGCTAATAGACTACAAAATATTTAGAAATTAAATAATTTTTTAAACATTAATAATCAAAAACTAACAGCCCAGTCCAATTAAATTTAATCAGCCAACCCTGGCAATCTCCTTTGCCAGTAAATGGTCATAGATCTGTGGTCTAGAACTGGCCAATGAGTTGAATGAAGCTGCTGGATTCTTTCCTTCCTGTTAGTAGCAAAAAGTAGGCTCTTTTGCCTCCAAACCAGTTTCTTTGCACTTATGATTTTTTCTAGTTCAACCTGATACTTAGAAAACTATCCTGCTATTTGAGACCAGGAGATAAAGACCAAGAGAATTTCCACAATCCTGACTCTTCACCCAGACATAATGAAGTCTCACAGCTTATATGGAATAAATGCTTTGTTTGTCTAAGTCACTGAAGATCAAACATGCTCCCTTAAAGTTGAAAGCAATCTAATTAACACAGACAAATCAGGTGACGAGATATAGATTACTGAACAACAATTACTTGTCATTTCATATAATCTTCAAACAATCCATTGAAAATTGAAAATCTTTTGCTTGCTTTTACAGATTTAAATATGAAGGATTAATAAAGTTACAGTTAATAGTTAATTTACAAAGCTAAAATTTAAATCTAGACCTATTATCAAATCTTTAGTCTCTTAAAAATATACAATATAAAACATCCTTTCTTCCTTATTTATAGCTCTTAAAACAATGATGACTAGCAAATTGTGTTATTAGCTAAAAGGATTCAGGGAAAGCTAGGGAATAGCAATTATTCTTATAACTTTGTCATAAGCAATTATTCTCTTAACTTTGCCATAAGATAAATTAGCCTTCAATTCTATTTTGTATTAAAGTTATATAGGGGAAAAGAACAAAATGATGTATGTACATTTACACATTAAGTCCCAGAATACCTAGTACAATTACCAAAATCCTGTAGAAAAGTGAATTCTCAGTTTAACGTTTTCAAGAATTAAAAAACATCAACAGCAAGTATTTCCTAAGAAAACTTAAGGATTGTAAGAATCTTATTTGTAAGAATAACTTCCTTATTTCAAATTATTCCATAAACGAAGTATCAATACAGAAACCACAAAGTTAACACTTCCTTAATTCTCACCACTTCATAGAAACTGATACAGCACAAATCTTGACAATAAAAACACTAAGTGGTAAGGACTTTTTAAAGTGTACACTAAAAAGTGTAATCATGGACACTTTTTACGATAAATTTTATTTATCCTAATTGAACTTTAAGTGTCAACTTTGACACACAAAGGTATACGTAAAATACAGCTACACACCTTTTTTCAACTCACAAGTGTCAAAACCCCGTGGATGTATAGGGTCAAACAAGATTGGTCAGGAAAGGAGACTTGTCCCTATAACTGGTAATCTGACACAAGGTAGTAAGGACATTTCTTATAATGAAGATTAGACTTAGATTTTTCAAAAGCTATCTTGTCAATCAGACGTTTCCGAGTTAACATATATACTTACCTTCCCACACGCTCTGCAGTGATGTCTCCTTTTGGTGAATGTAAACCGGGCTTCACATTTCATGCAGTTTGGAGCTTGGGAGTCTGGTACCCATACTGGAGCTACTTCACCCAGAGTAGTAAATGGTTTTCTTGCAGAAATTCCAAACTGACCAGCTCTGAGATCATTATCTGGGCTATCTGGAGCTAATGCAAGGCACGGTCTATTAGAAGTCTCATAACTTTCTAAATGTTCCCCATTTGAATCAGCAATAGAGATGCTTCCCAAAGATGCATTGCATACATTGGTTGCTGAGTTTTCCCCTACTTTTGGTTTCCCAAGAATATCATTTTTGTTTTTAATATTATTTCCATTGTTTGTGGGAAGGTCATTTTGTAAATGGTCTGATAATGGCTTTGGAATTTGAAGTTTCAGATTAGAAGGTTGCTTGGGTCTTGCACCACCAAAAGGAACACTGATGGATTGCAGATTTGCTACCATCTTGGGGGAAGATTGCACAAGCACTGATGGAACTTGACTACAGAAATTATGTAGATAATTCTTCTTCATTAGGTCACCAGTGCTGTTTAAAAGTAGTCCACTCCCTTCTGTGGCTTCATTTCCTCTCTGTTCATAAATGTTTGAGTAGCATTCTGACTTGCTCTCCTCTATTTCTTTCTCTTCTGTTACTGAATCTTCTTTGGAGGGTAAAGTCTTTGGAACAAAAACACCTGGGCTCTGCATTCCATAGGAATCACAACCGTTAGATAAAGAATTTGCTGCTGGTGAGTCTGGAAGAGTGGAGAAATCACATCCTTCATTTTCACTTGGGCAAGTTCCTTTTAAAGCTATACCTGTATCTGCCATTCCATCACACTCTCCTACATTATCATCATTAGTGTCTTCAGGCTGATTAATCTGTACAAACTTTCCATTTTCTTCATTTACTTGGCTATCACTCATCTCATTTAGTTTGGTCAATTTCCAATTACTCATCTCCTGAGGATCAGAGAAATGCTCTGTCATCTTAAGAAGTTCTGGAGTGCTAAGATTTTCTTCATTTCCATAACGTTCATTTTCACCAGCTCTAACTTCACTAGGCACAAGACAGTCTGAAAATTGTTCAGAGTTATCCCGTCCAGGGATGTCTGGTTTGAGACGCAAAGGCAAACCCGATTGGAGTGATTCTTCAGTTGTTCTTTCCTCTGCTGGCTCTTTTTTGGTCAAAATTTCCTCACCCAAATGGGAGGAGCTTGGACTTTCTACATCTGTCCGAGGACAGCTGATTTTGCCAGTGAAGTCCTCATCTGGTGCACAGTCCTCTTGCTTTTTAACAGTCGGACCTCTCTCTCTTCCCTGGGATGACGTTACTGAATCAGCTGCTAAACTTGTAATCACGGACACTGAGGAGTCTCTACCTATTTTCTCATCACCCTTTAATTGTGAAGTGGAACAGACACTGGTAAGACTATCAGATGAAGCTGTACATAGATGATTATTAACAGAATCCCCGTCTGTTTTTGGCCTGTTTGATGGATCCATTTGTTTCTCTGAGTTACTATCTTTCACTGTGGATCCATTCATATTAAAACTTAATTGATCAGTTTGTCTGTTTTCATTTTCCAGTGAACAGCTAAAAGAATCCATGAGGGATTGACTATTATAATTATTACAATCCTGTAAGTCACTTTGTAATGTCCTTTTATCACAATTATGCATGACAGCTACAACAAGAACATTCTTTTCATCTGGAAGACAAGTTAAGTTTCCACATTTCTTCTCTCCTGCTTCACCAGCACTGTACTGGTCACCTCGATTATAGTTTCTCTTAATTAGCTGATCTTCTGCAACAGCATTTTCATCAATCCACATTGTGGCAATCTCTGGATTTAGACTACAGCTCTGTCCATTAGCACAGTGATCTTCTCCCTCCTTGGGTGAAGGTGAATGAGCCAGGGAGAAGACTTTCAGCTGTGGCTGTGACTCATTAGAAACTGCAGGTTCATTCACACTAGCCAACGCAGGACTAAATGACAGGCGGTGAGATGAGGGATCTAGAATTTTATTCCACTTTGTGTCCAATAAAGTAGGGGAAATAGTTTCATCTAGAAAAATAAGCAGTCACAGTAAGTATGCTGGTAACAGTAAAATTCAAATTAAATATATTCCTAGGATCTGTATCTAATTTGTAAAAATAAATATATTTAAAACAATTTCCTGTAATCAATGTCAAACAGTAATATCTCAGACCATTTCAAACCATGAAAGACTTCTACTTTAATCTGATAATATAATTAAACTGACCCTCAGACCCAGGATGGATAAAAGCATCCTTACATTGACTGTGCACAAAGCAGAACATATACTAATGAAGGGGACAGTATTAATTCACCAGGCATAGGAGTATATGCCTTAGTTCAGGCTATTTGGGAAGCTAACTTGGGAAGATCTCTTGAGCCCATGAGTACAAAAGCAGCCTGGGCAAAACAGTGAGACCTTCTCTGAAAACAGATGTACAACTAAGATCCATTTATTTTAATGAATATAAAGTTACCTTTAAGAAAGTATGTAAAGAAAACAAGGAACAGAAAAGGTATAAATGAAACAAAAATGACAGTATGTCTGTCACCACTGAAGGTAAATAATGGCTACCTTAAAGTTTACCATACTATTCAATTGGTACATTTCAAATCCATCCATTTTAAATTTCCTTATATACTAATTTCTCAAAGTTAATGTGATTAGTATTTTTCCACTTTTTAAAAAAAAGTTTGCTAGGGCTAGGGATTTAACTCAGTGGTTCTGGTGCCTGTCTTGCAAGCAAAAGGGCCAGGGTTCGATTCCCCAGTAACCACATACAATACTGTGTGTGGCGAGTCATGCCCAACAGCTATCAGCACCACATACCACAGTGCCTGGCGTGGTGGCTCATGCCTATTAATCCCAGCACTTGGGAGGCAGAGGCAGGAGGATTGCTGTGATGCGAGTTGGAGGCTGAGCTCAGGGCCAGCCTAAACTACAAAGCAAGACTCTGTCTCAAAAAAAAAAAAAAAAAAAAAGTTTGCTATAATACGTGAAATTTTGCTCTAACCATGTCACAATATAATCTTAATTAGGTTCTTATTTATATCTGAATATATTTAACAAAATATTCATTTATTAAATCAGCTTACACTCTAATTTCATATAAAACTTATCTTTACTTTTTACAGACCATAACTATGACAGCTAAGATTTTTCCCAAATTATGCTACTGTGTATGTTTAATTATGGAAATAAACAATGCACATAGTGCTTTTGTTTTCTTCCTCCAATAGCTAATAATCATGGTTCTGAAATTATGCAGCTATATCATAACACTATTTCAATGCACCTATAGCACCTCACTCATATCTTAAGGTATTTATTATGTTATAATGCATCAACTTATTTACCTTTTCACCCACTGAATGATTTCTGAAGGTAGAAACTAATTTCACCAATGTAAGTCCTCATTTTGTAGTCCCTACTATGTAGCAGGTACACGATACCTGTATGTTAAGTGAGTAGCTACCACTGCAAAGGAATTGAGTTTGTGGAACATGAAAATTAAGTGACAGGGCTAGGGATTTATCTCAGTGGTTCAGGCATCTGCCTGGAAAGCACAAGGTCCCAAGTTCAATCCTAGTACCACATACCACAATGCGAGGCATTGTGGCTAATGCCTATAATCGCAGCATTCACCACATACCACAATGTGGGACATTCTGGCTCATGTCTGTAATACCAGCACTGAGGAGGCAGAGGTAGGAGGATTTCTGAGAGTTTGTGGCTACCCTAGTCAACATACTGAGTTCAGGTCAGCCTGAACTACAAAAAAGTGAGACACTGTCTCAAGAAAAAACAAAAAGAAGAAGAAAATTAAGTAATAGTTCATGTCTTTATAGAATATATAATCTGGAGACAATAAGATATAAATACTATATATATATATAAATATATAATTATCAGTAGAGTACCATATGTGTTTGAAAACGATTATGTAGAAATAGAAAATAAACTCAAAAACTTCACAACATAACAATTTCATTCAATTCATAGAGGCTGGAGGAACTAGGGTAGGTTTGAGTTTTCTTTATGCTTAGAAAAGAAAGAATAAGCAAAAGCACACACAGCTGAACATAATAATTTAATAGACTATTAAGTGTATCAGTTTGGGGTAAGAACATAATAGCATAAGAAAGTAATGAAAAACTACAAAGGACAGAAAATAAACGTCATGAAATATCAGATTACATAAAGAATGGAGTTACTATCTTTTGAGTTACTAAATTCTAAATTTAAACAAAAATTCGGGCTAGAAGAAATGTGATATTTAGTAATATGGATTCCTTTTTAAAATCATATTTCCAAGCTGATTTCTGGAAATAAGAGATATACTTATGAGAATAGTTAATATACAAACAGGAATGATGATACTAAAATTTTCCTAACTTAACCACATACTATCTAGGCACGTTGTTAATTACCTACCATCATTACAGTGCATGTGTGGTATAGTCTTCGTTTAAAGAAATAGGAAACAAGTCACTCATTTACAACATTCTGCCTAAGGTATTAGGTTAGAGGCAATAATTATTTACATTGAAATGCAAATGATACTAGCACTGAAAAACACTTTAAACCATCAAAACCATATATAACAAGGAAGGAAAATGGGTTTTGGATATCCTTTTCCCTACAAAGGAATTATTTTTTGTTAACAAGTGCTATCCCTACTAAGACAGTTTGGCAGAACAAGAGTGCACACCAAACAACTACATACAAAGTACCCTCTTAAAATCTACAGAACTCAGAGACTAATGTAATAAATAGGTGCAGCAGACTCAGTGCTATTTTGGAAACATTCATATGATTAGGTATAATATGTGTGTATATATATTTAGTAACTTAAATAACTAGTATGCAGAGGGCTAAACTGAAGTGCTAAGAAAGTATTCCTATAAATAGCTGTATCACAGAAAACTTGATTGATACATACAAACCTCACCTGGATCCAATAAAATCCCAAATCATTAGATTTCACATTTACATAAATGTGTAATGAGCCTAGGAATACTGGGTCATTGACAATAAAATATGAGGAAAGCTGGTCATTCCAGGTATCATTCTTCTTCTTCCTTCTCTTTTCTTATTCCAATGTTTGCATATTTTATTTAAGATTTTTTCCATTAAAGACTCAAATTAATCAAAACTAATCTTTCTTCCCAGCTGCTATCAAAGAGTAACACAACTGGATACAATGAAGATTTGGAGACTGATTAAAATTTTAGACTTTAGATGAAAATATATCACTTCATAAAATTGCCATTTCTATTAGAAGTAGGAAACACAAACAGAAAGAAATTTAGGGGTAAGGCTTCCAGAAACGAAGTCAATCTTAAGCAGAAATCATTAGACTGAGGCCTGACAATGGGAACTGAACCATTATCACTTACTAGAAAATCAAAGTCCTTTTAAAATGTTTTAAAAAGATTTGGCGGCACATGACTATTAGGCCAGCTCTCTAGGAAGCTCAGGCAGGAGGATTACGAATTTGAGCCCAGCCTGGGAAACTCAGTGACTCAGACATTGTCTCAAAATTGGGGGGAGGGCGGAGCAGGTGAGGATTTAGCTCAGTACAAAGGCCTAACGTTTAATCCCAATGCCATAAAAACAAATATTAGGGTTAGGACATATCTATTTTTTTCTAGTGTTAGAAATGAAAGCATACATTCTAAAGTTTTTCTTGGCCATTAACATTACATTGGGTAGGTAAAGAAATTCTAGTATCACGTTGCTTGGATCCTAATCTTGCCAACTGTAAGATAAATTAGGGATAACTAGCTTAACCTCATCTGTGAAATGGAGCTAAGAGGGTCAATTTTACTGGAATTATTTTAAACATAAAATGAAATAACCCATGTAACTATCTGGCACACAGTTATTTCTTCCTCTGGGCATTATTATTGTTATTAAGTCACCAGATCTGATTTTATTTCTTTTTAAAGTAATGCATGCTCTTATTCTCACATCTGAATATCAGAAATCAAAATAGATTCACTTGTGTTAATTCTCACCTTCGTTTTGTTCAAATTCATCTAACACCTTGTCCAGGTTATAAGCTTCTGCTTGGAAGTAATTCTCCATCAGTGAGGAAATACCACTCAAGAGATTTGTTCAAACCTAAAAAGTACATCAAATTTATACTGTAACTTATAAACCATAAACGTATGAGGATAAGAATCTCTTACAAATATATGCAGATAGGGTCCAGGGATGTAGCTCAGTGGTTCCAGTGCCTGCCTCGCAAGTGCAAGGTCCCTAGTTCAAATGCTGGTAACCACGTACAACAATGCCAGGTATGGTGACTCACACCCACCAGCAATAAGTACCACATACCACAGTGCCGGGCGTGTGGCATGGTGGCTCACGCCTGTAATCCCAGCACTCAGGGCCAGCCTGAACTACAAAGTGAGACCCTGTCTCAAAAAAAAAATATATATATATATCTATATATACACACACACATATATATATACACACATATATATCTATATATACACACACGTACATACATATATACATACATATGTATGTACAAAAAGGTAAACAATAAAACTTGTCAACATTAGTAGTCAGGTAATTATTAAAAGGTCACAATCATTAAGGTGACAATCACTAAAATACACTTGTCCCTCCGTATCTGAGTTCTGCATCTGCAGATTAAACCAACTATGGATTGAAAATATTTCAAAACTTTTTTCATCTGTATTGTACATAGACATTTTTCTTGTCCCTAAATAGTACAGAATATCTATCTAGCATTTATATTAGGTTTTATAAGTAATCTAAATGATTTAAAGTGTATGGGAGAATGTACATAGGCTATATGCAAATATTCTATCATTTTATATAAGGAATTGGAATCACTTCTCAGTCGTTTGGCTAAGAACAAATGGACCTAAGGAATTTGAACATTATGGATTTCGCTATCTGCAGAAGCCTGAAATCATGGTTATCAAGGGATAACTCTAGAACCAAACACAGAAAAAAGACTTCATTATTTAGAATATGCTCCAAAAGACAAAAAGATATTGGGAAGAGTATCATCATTTTGATTGGGATAAAATTAAATTTCTATTTGAAAGCAACTTTTTTCAAATAGAAAATTACAGAAAGTTCAAGCATAGAGCTATGGATATTAGTTCCAAAATTCTAATGATAGTTCTGATTATTCTCTGTAAGCCTTTTCAAATACCATTTCTAAGGTTTCCTTTCTGTCAAAAGATTTAAAGCATCCTCTGGACATCTACATTAGATGTATTAACTAATATACAGGACCCTAAGTGCTCATAGTAAGTGTGAAATAAATGCTACATATTATCTTCAATTCCTATTACCCATTTTCATGATATCCATGTTCATCTAAATCTCTCAAAATTTTCTTTTTGAGCTATAAACTTTTTTAAAAATTGACTTTTGTACATTTTATGTATACGTTATGATCGCATTCAACATTGAGGGTTTGGACCAGTACATGACAGATCTTCATTCTCATTTTTACCATTTCCTCTGCCCTCCCTACAACCTCCCGTCCCCTAGGTACATAAGCTTTCTGTTTTTACTTTAAAAATTTTTCTTTCTCTTTACTTACCTTTACCCCTACCCCTCCTTTCCCCTTTCCTTTAGAAAGTGTTCAAAATGAGTTAAAAACTCTTATTGGTATAAATGGGTAAGAGGTCAGATTACAATTTTCCCCAAAACCCAGAATACCAGAAAGCAGTATCTTGCCAATGCAAACCTTAAGAAAAACATAAAAAGTGGCAAAGCTCTGATTTATAATGCCTCTTCTTCTCCTACCTCTATGTTAACTGTCTATATTATTTGTCATTTTACAGGAAAATAAACAGGCAATTTAAGTAATTTATTCTAATATTTTCCCATGATTAATTTCGTAGACTTTCATTTACTGAGTGGATATTAACTTACTTTCAGTTAGATAAATAAGCTACATAATTTAAAAATTTATTTTAAAAACTGCCTAATTCAAAAATATTTTTAAAAACATGTCATTTCATTTTGATGAATACTGAAGTATTTACTTAACAGTATTGTACAATATTATAGAAAAATATTAGTGTATAAATAATCAGATCAATCAGATGTACACAGATGTATGTAAATACATTGTGTGTGCAGGGTACTATAAGCAATTTGAACCTCAAATTATCATCTATAATGGAACAAGTTTGTAATTTAATGGTAAAAAAATGCTAAATCATGAAAATTTGATGATGATTTTAACAACTGGATATAGTACATGATATACCAGTGATTGTCAGATGAAAATATAAGTATTACAAAATAGGTATTACAGAAGTTATTTGAATTCATCCCTCTTTTTGAAGTTTTTAGTTCAAATATTTTACAATGAAGTAGTCTCTAAGCTTCCAAAAATATGATATCCCCTGCTTTACCATCTCTCAATGTCCCGTTCTTTTCCTTTACAACCCTTACTGCCATCTATGCAGACCACTATGATCATGTGATTAATTTCAAGCTTCCTTACCACACTGTGAACACAAGAGCATTCACCAACCTGTGTTCACCAGGTACTTGCAGTGAAGTACAGAAACTAGTGTGCTATCCATTCAGTTAAGATTTGTGGCAATCACACAATGAATAGCTGGTAAATAAGTTGTACTGAACTCCAGTTCCTATGGCAAGCATTAGAAATGAATGCTAGGTAACTGCTAGCCATTAGGCAAGCAGTTATTGAGGAAGAAATATTCAGTATCACTCCACAGATGTACTGTTAATTTCAAAGAAGGAAATACACATTTATAATGAAAAGACAATGATAATTACCACCTTAACAAAATGATCTAACACTATCACTGATAGTTTAACATACAGGTATTATGTACTTTCTAATCTGATATAATGAAAAAAGTACAGAACATCAACCATGCAGTATTCTTGAGGGATAACTTTGCCTCAGAGAGACAGAAGGGGGATCAGAACTTGAGTTGTCCCCTATCCAGTGTTCTTGCCAAAAATATTTACCTTAAGTTTAATCATGAGGAAACAATTAGGCAAATCTAGAATGTTAGGATTCTATAAGCAAATGACCTAAATTCATTTTTAAAAATGTTTTCAGCATAGTAAAAAGAAAAAAACAATCATTCGAGGGCCGGGGAGTTAGCTCAGTGGTTCCGGCGCCTGTCTTGCAAGCTCAAGGACCCGGGTTCGATTCCCCGGTAACCACATAACAATACTGGGTGTGGAGACCCACACCCAGCAGCAACCAGTACCACATACCACAGTGCCGGGCGTGGTGGCTCACGCCTGTAATCCCAGCACTCGGGAGGCAGAGGCAGGAGGATT